>JAIUND010002845.1:0-19372 GCA_034699125.1 Gisinianus flammeolus | reverse complement strand
TCGACATTATTGTCTGCCATGACCTTTTCTGTCACCCTGAATTTTTTCACAATTTTATCCACAAAGACGGACGCAGTCGTCCCATTTCCGCAAATTAAGGAAAATCGTTATAGTTCGTTTGTGAACTTAACAGACGATATCGTATGTAATTAATATTAAACTGGTTACTCTGGTTCAATTCAAGTGCCGAGTCAAATCCATCAAATATCAAAATTGTGGGGGACAGTTGATTGAAAGAGTCGAGTCGCTTGTCATTTACGACATACATATTGTCATTTTATCATCGTGACAAAGACAAATGACAAAATGACAGGGAATTTTAAGTGGCGTTCAACTCCAACACAATAAACTTTATAATTTCTGCAGCCTCTGGTTTGTCATGGGGATTTTTTTTTTATGGTATAGTATGGAATGGAAATTGAAAATCTCGAAAATCCACCATATTTTTCCACCTTAACTTTTAATTTAACTGGAAATTTCCATAGAAACCACAATTGATTTCATTAAATAAATTGAAAACTGGTGGGAATTTCCTCGTTTCTATATATAGGCTGTATATACAGCTATGTGGCAAGGAAAATTGGGGAATGTGGGAAACTCTCTCAACAATTCATCATTTACCTGTGTGTGAGATTGAGATTGAGATTGAGAGCGAGTTGGGGTTCGATTCCAGGTGGGATTTTCTCCATTTAGCCTCCTGTTATTTAGTTTTTTGATGATGATGATGATGAGTTTTCTCACATGACGAGAGAACGATCGCGATCACAGGATCGAGATGATTCAAAATGAAAAAAGATGGCGATGGATTTAAGAATTTAAGGATTGCTCACGTGATGATGATGGTGATGGGGCCAAATGATTCTGTTTCTTGGCATGGGGTGAGCGGCTAATCCAGTTCCCTTGACGAGGATAATGATGACGCTCATGATGATGATGATGAGCTTTACCATTCCCTTTCGCGTCCGCAATTGAAATTGAAATTGAAATTGACGAGAAAACAGAACAAACAACCAAAACCGCAAGAGCGGATGAGGAAAAGAGTGAAAATGGAAATGTACGCGGTGCCATGGCTATTAGATATTGAAAACTGAAGCGAAAGAGAGGAAAAAAGCAAAACGCAAAACTGTTGGGGAGAAAGAGCAGCTCTGATGCACACTCGTCACAATCACAATCACAAACAATCAGACAGACAAAATCCAGAGGAATTGCGATATGGAAATCCTGACAATTGTCTCTGCATTTCAATGTTATTTGAATTTGAATTTGAATTTGATGGATGAGTCAACTTCATTTGTTATTATTAATACATATATGAACAGAAAAATATTCCACTATCGTTTGCGTTGACGTGACAACCCTCTCGTCTGTCTGTGGTCGATTTGAATATTACGCGAATGTGAATTAATTGTGGTGTTTCAAGTGGCAGGGAGAGATGGGGAAATGTGAGATGTGAGATGAAATGAAAAAAATATCGATATATATAGACAAATATATATAAATGCCACTGGAATAATTATACATATAGTATTTAAATATTTAAATGTGCCAACTCGTCAATTGTTTCAATTGTCAATGAAGTATGTTATGTATCTGTATAAATCCATCACAATCACACGAGACTGATAAAAACAATCGAATCGAAAATGAAAATAATTCCTTATTTACAATGTACAATTTACAATTGTAATCTTATCGATCGAGTGTATTTCTGAACAGTCAATATTGAATTTGACTGTGGGCATCCCGTTTTGCTCTTGCTCTTTTGCTCTTTTGCTCTTGCTCACACGCTTTAATTGTCATTGTCAATTGTCACATGCATTGCATATATATATGTTCATGTGTTCGTGTGGGAAAATGAGGATTCTTTACAAATACTTAATGGACAACTCGGACAATGAACAGACGCCAAATTCGAATTGGAATTGGAATTCGAATTTACATGGATTAAAACACAATTAATTTTTTCTTGTTTTTTTATTCGTCGTACATATATAAAATTGGACATCGTCGGCTAAGTTCTAAAAAATACGCTATTATATTGCGGCCCCAAACGGAGCATACGCACGTTAGCATGTACGACAGGGCACGTGAATTCAACTTATGGGGCCAAATGATAATAGCGTATTTTTAGAACTTATCGTTAACCGATGCATATAGCTGAGAGCACAACACACATTTTGGGGTAATATGTATAATACAAATTTTCAAAATACTGGGACAAGTTGGTGTAGAATTTGTTTTGTGTTCATTTTCTTGTGAACATCAGTCCCCAATCTCTTCACCGTACTGAACCACACTCTCGGCTGTGAATAAATTTCCGAGAACAGAAAAAAAAAGAATCGAGGAATGCAGAAATTTCTTATCATCTGCGCCGACCAATCACAGCTCAGGTCAATCAATATTGATTTCATTATTTACTGCCCACAAAACGAAAATCAATATTGATTCAATGATTCAATGATGTTTCCTAAATCAGTATTGATTTATAGTACCGAAGGGGTTCATTCTAAGGGTGCCCTTCAACTTTTCCCCAAAAAGGTCAACGTTGACCAACAATCACAAATGATTTACCAAAGCGTCTTCAAAATCAATATTGATCGCTATACCTGAAATTCCAGGTAAAGGGTACCGTTTTCATTTTTCTTTCCCCTTCATGTTAAATCAATTGTGTAAAAAAGAAAAACGGCAGGATCCTGCAGAATTTCCGACAAAATTTCAGGATCCCGACAGTCCTGCTCCCAGCTATGAACCGACGATATATGAAGCTCGGGATTTTAAAATAAATATAGACTAATACACAATGTATACAAATTAAATGTCAATTGTCAATTGTCATGAGGGGATTTTTGGTTTTGTCCCTTTCAACTTTGAGTTTATAGTTTGAATCTTTATATATCGTCGTCTAACGATTATAAGTTCCATAACCCTGTATTCTCATTTGGCCCCAGAAGGCGAATTTGCGTGCGCGTTCATATATGCTAAAGTGCGGTATGCTCCTTCCGGGGCCAAATCATAATACATACAGGGTTATGGAACTTAGCCGACGATATGCTGTTCTATAGAAACTTTTTACGAGCTCAAAAACTTGACCACTTTGTCATAGACATAAAATCGGACGTCTTTGGCATAAAGGAAATCCAGATGATTCCAACTCGGATCCGTCACGGGAATCTTCTCAATGACGTTTCCCAATTCCGTCAAAGCTCTTTCCACATCCTATATACCAAAATATATATACCAACCACAAATAAATAAATAAGAAAACTTCCATTATGCTACTAATTATAGGAAATTATATATCGTCTGTTAAGTTCACAAAGGAACTATAAGGATTTCCCTTAATTTGCGGAAATGCGACGACTGCGTCCGTCTTTGTGGGTAAAATTCTGAAGAAATTCAGGGTGACAGAAAAGGTCATGGCAGACAATTATGTCGAAGGACCCACAGCTCCATCTCCAGCCATTTGACCTTTGGAGCAGGTCAACGAAATTAAGGAAAATAATTATAGTTCGTTTGTGAACTTAACCGACGGTATATAGGAATGTACGGATAGAAATTGTCCGTTGAGGAAAAGGATGAAGGTTTCCTGTTTTTTTAAAATAAGTGGATTTGAATATTTTGAGTATAGTGACACGTGACACACCTTGGGGACGGCCATCCAATCATTGAGCCCGTAAATCCCTTGGATCGGAATCAAAATCTTGGAGAGATTGTAGAGTGGCGGAGCATCTTGTCCATACAACTCTTGATTCTTCCTTTGTCCATAGTCATACTTTTGAAATTTATTCTGATTCATGAGTTGATGATAGTGTAAAAATATTTTCATTGAATCTTCTGATGGTAAATGACCCACCACCAAGCTCAACGTCCTCTAATTAAATCCCAAAGACAAAAGAAAAAACAAACAAATAAACAAATGGAATTCCTCATTTTTTTCATATCAAGTCATGGATAGAAAAAGGGACCGAAATCGACTTTCTATAAATTAAAAGATATTTGAGTTTTCCGTTTTCCGCTTTGGCCACTTTGGCGCCACGGCATTTTTCGATGATTTTGTAATTCAAACATCCTCATAAAGAAATCATCATATATTTTGTTTGAATTTAACTAAACTTTGTAAATTAATTAAAAATATTTACAATTTTTTTACAAACTTCTATAACTTTTTCTTAAAAAAAAAAAAACCATAGGCCATGTTCTTCTTCATATTACTGTGTAAAAGGGTGAAAATTCGTATTCGGATCCTTTTTCTATCCACTATCCACGACTTCATATCATTTAATCCATATGTCACGATATGGAAATCCGAATCTGAATTTGAATGTACTGCGCGCACGCGCGGTTATTTATTTTTTTGTCTTTTTTTTATATATGCTTATTACGTTCGTGAGTTGAGCCGGATTCGGCCCCGCAAAAAGTCCATAGATGGAAGAACAAAATTCCCGCGCGAGTCCACCAGAGCAAATATTTGGACCCTGTGTTTTGAGGAAAGTATTGAGTTGAGGCGGGATGACACGACCACCAGCATATCGGTCGGAAATGGCCTGAAAATTGTGGAAATTATTGGAAATTCAAATTAATTAAATTAAATCAAGACATATCGTCTGTGAAGTTCAAAAAAGGACGATAATCATTTTCCTTAATTTCGTTTGACCGGAGTAGACCTGCTCTGGAGGTCAAAGTATTAGAGATGGAGCTTTGGGTCAAGCGACACTACTGTAGAGCAGGTCATGACGAACAATAATGTCACTTGACCCAAAGCTCCATCTCTAATACTTTGACCTCCAGAGCAGGTCAACTCGGACAAACGAAAATAATTATAGTTCCTTTTTGAACTTAACAGACGATGACAAATTTTCGGATTTGAGAGTCCCGATTAAGGACAGGAAACAATTAGATTTTTATTTTATTATAACATACCGTATATGCATGGGAAATTTAAATGTTTACAACCTTATGATGTAGTTACTTATTATTTATAATGTAAATACATGCATATAATTATAGAATGATTTCTGTGGAAAATAGTTATGAATCATAACTCATGATTACTTGCTGTGAACTTCACAGCGGGAAGCAATCTGGAAAACATGACTTCGTCCATTCCCATTTTACTAATAATATTATACTTCTAAAATAAATTCTTGTTATGCTAATAATGATAATAGGTAACTTAATTGTAAGAGACAAGAAACAGTATTATATTTTGACATAGTATGATATAGACTATCAGTAAATACATGCATAGCACAAAAAACTATAGATTCTTATTCTTGCTATGAAATACACCATGTTATGCCAAGGAATTTTAAGTTTATTCGCATGATGTTGTTGATTGATGAGGGTACATGTTTTGCACTACAAGTGAACCTTTTACATTTATATCCTGTCGTTTTCATGATAAATTATTCCTACCCGTATGATTTTTGAATAGAGGAAAACAGTTAATTAATTTACTTGAATCTTTCCACGGATGCTGTGTTCTGATATTTGACAAACATAAAATAAAGAATTCAGCAAATTATGTTAAAGAGCTGTCTTTATTTGAAACATATATAGGTTGGGAGAAATACAAAAAATGTTATTGAAATTAATTTGCATATTTTTCCATAGACATTAATTCATACTTCACACATATAATGTACTTATATGCACTATTTTTATGTGAAAGAATTCGGAATGTTCTACTCATTTCATTGCCGTGTATAGTAAAATGAAACAAAAAATATTCCACTTAAACCAGTAGTAAAACTAATACATATTGTTGAGACAGGAGACTACAGATCGTAAGTTCATTTTAACTGAACAGTCTTGAGAGTAAGTCTTGCGATTGCAGTTATTATAATAGTAGATTTTATAATATTCATCGTATTAGCATGAGGAGCATTACTAGTAATAGTAATAATAACAATAACAAACTATTATTGTTAACATAGCAAGGATCAATCCTATATATATATATTATTATTATTATTATATATGTACTCTTGAAATATAATTATTAAGGTTTTCTAGTCAATAAAAATTCTTCTTCTTATTTCCTAAAACACGAAGAATCAACAAATTTAGTCCAAAAATATTATATATGTAACAGAAAATTGAAAATAGCAGACAAAAAGGACTACCATTATTTAATAATGATTATTATGGTCGCACAATAATATCTGAAATGATCTTATGTTGGAGTTTACAGTAACGAAAGCTGATCCACTTTCAAATTCGAATTTGAAAGCTGGTCGAAATACGGTCCTCAATTCTACTGTAGAATTTCTACAAGGTTTCAAATAAAATAAAAATTGAATTTTTTGACAATTCAATATTCTCTTCAGTAATAGGAAGAGAATATCAGACTCCCAAATAAAAGTATTCTTCATTTTCAGATAGATCTGCTATTTGCAATTTTACTGTCATAATTAGTTGAAAATTAGAGCGCATTATTTTACGTGACCATCCACTCTATTCAAGGGTACCAAGAATCTTTGAAAAATTCTATATTATAATCAGTATTAAGGCTATTTATGTTTTTAAAAACTTGTGAATACTTAAGAATGCTTTCACCCATTTCAAGCATAAAAATTCCATCATTTCAAGCGGACAGGATACCCTCTCAAATAGTAAAAAAAATAACGTTTATCTATTTCTCTCGATAATTCTCTTTCAGGGTATACTTTAAAACCTGTCATTTCAGGTCTCGAAAATTTCTGTATGGATACCCATTGTGGAAAGTCACATAAAACATTATATTCGATTTAATATGTTTATTTTTACCAATCTACGGGTGCAGGTTTCCTTTTGATTCGAGAGCTCTGCCGAGACGGTGGCGTAGTCTGAAATCTTGCTCGACCACGAGCAGCAGAGGCTTTTACATCAACTTCCATATCCATTTCTCCTAATTTTCTTGTGGCAGGGGATGTTTTTGATGCTAATGCAGTCTGGGTGAATGAAGACGCAACAGATTTTTCAATTTTGATTTTCTTTTTCAACATTTTCTTCTCCGATCCAGATCTCCAATTTGAGTCTGGTTCAGCAAACTTGACTTTCTTTTTCCCGAACAGGGATTTCATTTTGTTCTTTTGTTGTTCAGAAAATGACAGGCTCTTTTTCTCATTGGTACGAGCGGAAAGTTTTTTCAATCCATTGGCATCAATTTTTATACCATCTTCATATTTCAAGTCAGTTCTCTATAAGAAGAATAAATACAAATTTCTTTAGTATACAATTGCACATAGTACCAATAAATTCAGTAAATAGAACACATGGGTACTTGAAGTCAGTAAAACGCGCATATGGAATTTTTTTATATAACTAAAAATAAAATCTGACCTCAAGTTGTACTGATTGCATTTGGGTGCTTTTCTGAGGACCTTGTCTATGTAAAGCCGGGTCGGCTATAGGAGCATTGACATCTTCAACTTTTTTGTCATGTACTCTTGAATGACGCTTGAGCCCAGAAAGCGTGAACTATTCATATACATGGTGAACAAGACTAAATTAAATTGAAAATGTCTATGATCAACTACAAAATTAAAGTTATACAAGAATATGTTATGGAGTAAAGTGAATTCATACTAAAGCAATTATTATTTCATTCTAAGGAAAAGTACAAATACATATAAATTACCGGTTTTGCACAGATGCGACAAGAATGTACTCTTTCATGTTTATTTTCCTGATGAGCAGCAAATGCTTGAGCATTATCAACTCTGACGTGACATTTGGTACAAGAAAAGAAGCCATCAACTTTATGCACTTCCATATGATTTGACAAGAGGCCAATACTCTTGAATTTCTCGGTACAAAATGTACACGGTAACTCTTGCCTCTCCATTTTCTTGATCGTCTTATCACGAGCTTTGACTTTCGTCTTATTCATAGATTTAACATGAGGACGAGTTGTGACATCGTTATTGATGACTTCACCCCTGTTGTTGTTTATAGTTATATTATTCCCTCCATCTTTTTCATTAGTAGTAATCAAAGTCAAGCCCCGACGATCTTCAAATTGAATAACTGCTGGTGAAATATCATTTCCCACAATTGACATTTCTCTGCTTTCCATGCTTGTGGAATTTGTAGTTGACTGTTTAGGTGTAGAGTTTGATGATGAGCGTTCGACAAATCTATAAATACATAAAAATTAAATGACATGTATCTATTTGCATGTATTGTATTACTGCAAATGTTAAAAATACACGAAATAACAAAGGTGTTTTACCCCTGGATTATTAATTGACCTGAGTCATCCCCAGATTTATTGGTTGATTGTTTCATCAAGGACTCCAATACATCTTTTGTAATGTTACTTGGAAGGCGTCTATAAATAATCAATGATAGTTATTCCTAGGAACATATTATGAAATTCATAAAATTGACTTATAACAAGTATTATTTAGTACATTTTGACTAAGTGTTTTTTGCTGGTGGCTTCGTTATTTTTGTCTTCTTGTTGAGTAGCAGAAGACGAGTCCACCACGGAAAGACGAGGGATGTTTTCACTGACGGCATTGCTGGTTGCAATGTGTTGTTGTTCCTGAACTGATGCTTCTGTTATTATCAAACATTCTGTAGACTTGTCCTCCTTCGTTAAAGGATTTTCTGGTTTCCGTTTTCCCAGAGCATCCATTAGTTGAATCCGCAGTTTGAGCTGAATTGATTCAATAGTTTCATCTTGCTCATTCTCCTCGGATGTGTTTTGAAAATTAGACAGCATTAGCTCATCTTCTGTACTTTTCTTCATGTCATCAAGTTTCTTCGTCATTTGTTCTATCAAGCTACTTGTGACAGCAATAGCTCGAATTTTCGAATAACAATTAGGGCAATAAAAACCTGTATTCAAATTTTGTTCAACCAGTTCATTTTCAATTCGCATCAATTGACAAAAATAATGTGGCCATGCCATGCGAATATCTTCCGGAATATTCGAACTTTTATTCGAACCTATAAACAATTAAAAAAATCATGTTATGTATACTCTTCTTTAAAGAAAGGCTGATTCGAAACAGGTCCGTATGAAGATCATATGGACAACAAATAAAAGATAAAAATTAGATAAATAAATAATAAATAAGAAAACAAAACAAACATTTTTGTTGGGATCCGCATATCAAACAATCTATAATTAATTCGCTCAAGCAAGGCATTTCTAAGAGATTCCCTATTCTCTGGTAACGGGTTACAAAGTTGTCGTTCAGTCACCTGTGAATCACAAGTTAGAATACAAAACAATAATTAAGGTACCTGATTATATGTATTTGTATTTATAATATTTATATATTTGTTATTCGACTCGAAAGTCGAAACATGTGATGAAGCATGGAGAATAGAAAAGCTATAGCTACAAAGGGGGGAAATGTACTGTAAACAAATAGACAACTATTATATTGTATTCAGTTAATTAAATGATAGCTTAAATAACACTTACGAATTGGCAACTGTTTCAACTTCAACTATGACAATTGTTTGATGAAAACATGAAGACGAAATAAACAACACAAAACAATTCTGTTGTGCTGTCTTTAAGTTAAAAAAGTTAAACTTCTTTTTTTTTATTATAAAGTAGCATCTTTCGCTGGAATGTCTTTCAATGGTACACATCATGTGCAGCTTTTAATTATTCTGTCTTGCATTTTTAATATTTATTTTATTTTAAATGCCAGTGAAATAAATGCTGAAGCGTCTTAAACTGAATACCAAAGACCGAAATTAGGAATCTAATTAAAATTCCGTTACTTTTGCCACATCACGTAACCTTATTTATAGTTTATTTCGTTTACTTATGCCGAAATCCAAATAGTTTTCTTCTCATATATAGTTTGCACGTTGCAACTCAAGTACGTGTTTTATTCAAGTTTATGTGAGTATATATTTTGATTTTGTCAACTTGTAATATGAATATAATATATTAATACAAAATTTGTATTACAAATATTCCATTTATTAGTTAAAAAACAGTACATACATGTTATGTACATTTTGAAGACAGTAACTCATAATACACATTTAATAACAACTCATAATATGTAATACATCATTTGTACTTTAAATTTAAATCCGTATAACTTTGTAATTAAATATGGAACTCTTTTCAATTTTCAGGACGAGCCATTCTCTCATACAGTAAGAATAGCAGGCAGGAGAAAACTTTAAAAAATTTTATGGAGTCCGGGCCACCTAATTGGAGAAATCCAAATGGTTCTTCTTGGCATGCGAAATCACCAAATCAAAGTCATTACAATCGAGGATTTAGTCATGGTCAACAAAATGAATCTGGTCGATTTCGATCCCCGTCACCGTATTCACAAAACTTTAATATGCGTACACCTCCACGAAGAGGAGGAATGGGGGGTTATTCTAATTTCAATTCCCCATACGCTTCTTCGCCAATATCACAGCAACAACAATATCATTCATTTCATAGGCCTCAGCGTCAAAATTTCCGTAATTTCTCTCCACGAGGTTATCACAATCAGGTATGATGATGAATTATGTATTGTACACTGTGCTTTACGCACACTTTAATCATCTTTTGGATCATAAAATGTTTTTTTTTTAGATTACATAATAATTTAAGTTTTTCGTATGGACTCGAACACATTTTATATTCATCACGTATGAGTGTAACATTTTCGTTTAAAATAGTTTTTAAAAATGGGTAAAAAATAAAGCTTGTCCATTAAGTAAATATACAGTACTATACTTACTTATATAATATCACAGATTGATCTTTAAGTATGAAAAGATACACTTTTTTCACTAGGGATAATAAATAATAATAACAGTAATTGCTGTTGATATTCTATATTATTATCGTTAGTATCACTAAAAAACAAAGAAATCGATTTCAGATTTTAAGTATTTTAAAGTTTATCACTTGAAAACATCATCTTGGAAAAGTTTGAGATCCGGCTTTACATGTGATGTTCTTTCTGTATCACATGTCTGAGTTTTAGACGGAATGGATTCTGGAGAAGAGAAAAAACAAAATGAAAATACATGGATTAATAATTAATTCTGGTCAATGTATTCTTGTGCCTATAGTTAATCTGGTTAACTTAATCATAGATATACTTTGGATCAGTGAACATAATTCTAATTATCATGACGACATGCTAACTAAGACTCACGTCTTAGTTAGATTATTATTACGAATATGTACATGCATATAGAGACAGACTCTTTGACGTGGAAAATAGTATACAACAATGACCGGATGTTTAATTGTTCTTTCTTTTTATACATTATGAGCTATTGAAATAACAAATGTTCCAAATGAGCTAAATAAGGTTTTAATATTATGCTTAATTATGCATTATTACAGAGTGGACCTCGACGAAATCGAAATAGTATTGAAAATTGGGTTCGACCTGAAATGTGGGGAGACCCCTGGGCTCATCTAATTCGTGCATCACCTCACCATAACTTTCCCCAAATTGAAAAAGAAGTGACCACCACGCCTATGACCAAGTTAGATTCTAAGACTGAACATATTGAAAGTGATTCACCGAATCCGACTGCTACCACTGAATCTTCTTCTGACACATCTAAAGATCCTCATCCAATAATTGATGACTCCATAGAGATGTCAACACCACAAATACAGCCGCTCATAGCCTCCGAGGAGATTCCAAGTGGTTCATAGCAATTACCGAATTATCTGCATTGCCATTATTATGACTCTTATCATTAACGATACACCTACTACTTCTACTTCGACCTCTACTAATGATGGTTATTGTTTATGTGCCGAGTTCAAGAAATAGAAATGTGAATAGACATTTATACACACATATTGATGATATGACGGGTAAAATACTTTGTAAAATTGCTATTCGTAATTCTATACTTAATTAATTGATGCCGAAGATGTATCGAGTTATACTGAGATATAATAATAAACAAAAGTTTCATGCTATGTCTGGATGAAACCAAGATTTCTCTGTCCAGTTTTTTATGTTGTTCCAAATGCTCACAAACGATCCAAAGATATATGCAATGCTATAGCAAAGTATATATTTTTTATGCCATTACGAAGATTTTATTTGAAAAGTGTCCAACTAGAACTATTACCATTAATATTATTTATATATATGTATATATAATTATAATGGTATTCAAATGGATTTACTTACCAATAAAAAGTTGATTGATTTGATTTCATACACACAGATACCGATATCCTTCTCATTCTCATGTAATCACTCAACGATGTTTTTTTTCTTTCATTAAATAAGCTATATATAATAATATTATCATTGTAATTTAATTGTTAATAATGTTGTATCATTATATATTTTGTCAGTTCAGATAAATTTAACAAGGCCATCAGTTCGTCACATTTAGTTTTTCCGGTTCTTAATTCTTTGTTTACGTGCTCTGTTAAATTAACTCAACCATCTCAAAACACAAAATCAACAACTAAATCACCTCCTTTTTTTTTGTATAAACATTGGAATTACGTTTGAAGCACACTAATAATAACTTTCTCATTGTAATTAGTATTATTATTATTAGTGCTTTCATTGTCATTCTTTTGATAAAATCCTCAACTGTTTTTGGTTTTTTTTTGTTAAGAGAAGAAAAAGTTTCCTTGTTGTGTGTAGTAGTAGTATATGTATAATATCTCATACTTAAAAAAACTTAAAAACTATAAATATATATATTGTTGAAAATATCTACCGTATTTAAATAGATATATTATACATTTTGCCTATTGTTACTGTTTGTCCTGCAATTTCGTCTTCTTTTTGTAAATAATAAATATTACTTATATTATTTTAAAGTTTTTTTCTTTTTCCGAAATGCGACTAACTCATTTGGATTGATAATCCATTAATCATATAGATA
Source organism: Gisinianus flammeolus (assembly GCA_034699125.1). NCBI lineage: Eukaryota > Metazoa > Arthropoda > Collembola > Symphypleona > Katiannidae > Gisinianus > Gisinianus flammeolus. The sequence continues at coordinate 6,529 of JAIUND010002845.1, read as the reverse complement.
TGAAACCTGCTATTATATGTAATAGTATTACCTACTTCCGATATTCCAAATGTTTTGGAATTATGAAGATGTATCTGTCATATATTATATTAAATGTGATATATTACTCATATGAGACATTTTGTTTAATTTTCGTAATGTGGTTTGTAAGAAGTTTCTACTGGACACTGAATGACTGCACTGGATTGTTTTCCCATTGATCCTTCATCATTACTTGCTTCTTCCAGATTTTAACTAATTGCACAATCTAGAGTCGAGATAAAAAAAGACAAAGAAAAATCATGTAGTCAGGAATACAATTGCTATTGCTTATTATCAATGTTATCATTTGCTTGCATGCATGGATTCATATTTTCAGTGTACGAATACGAAAATTTTCATTCTTATCAAAATTTTATATTAATCATCATTAAATATGTGTAGTCTTGGGACTGTCGATGTGAGAGGAAGCATAAACTATACACAAATAATTAGATAATTACAAGGAATTAATGGTTGTTAGAAGTAGCCGAATGGGCTGGATTGGATTTTCCAGGTGGTAGATTTTGAGATGCCTCTTGTTGTTCACGTAATTGGCGTCGCATTTTCTGTTGTAATCAACAAGTTAGAGAAATTTCAAAACAGTGAAACAAATGAAGGAATGAATATCTACTGCGGAAGGATAAATCAACAATATTTAATATAGATTTCATAGATTTGTCTATTGTTTTTTGCCTTCGCCCACAACTCGTGACAATCGTGTTCAGTAGGTAATTCCGGTATAGGAATTTTATCAGGGTTCACTCCTTTCAACCATTTAGACTCTAAAGCTCCCTGGCAGGTAATTCTTTTCTCTGGATCTAATTCCAACATGCTATTCAATAATTCGAGAGCCGATTCAGGTAAGAAACTCATTTCATCTTTTAGTCTTCTTGGATAATGTCGTTTGGGTCGAAACTGTATTTGAAAAAATATCACATTAAGGAAGAGCCATGTACGTACACGAGACTGGAAAAATATGGACTTTGTGTACAGCGCAAAAAAACGAATGCATGAGACACTGTGAATTTCGTATGGTAGTTCATGATACAAGGAATTATTTAGCTGCTTACTGTTGACCAGAGTGGCAGATTTAAAACTTTCGGCCAGTTACCAGGCGATGGTGTCCCACAAGTCTAATTAAAAACAAATTGACAAAAATTATTAGTTATTACAACGATAATTATTATTGTCTTAGGTTTTTCTTTGTTCTGCATGAAACAAGTCATAGAATCATTTTAAAAAAATTACTTTTGAAATTTCTTCTAATTGAGCGAATTCTGTATTTGCTTGAAACATTGGTCTCTTGAGAAATAATTCTCCCAAAATACAACCTTTATTGAGAGAAACAAATTGTATAATAATAATGTAAAATATTTACACACTACTTTTTTTAGTGTACTGCATTGATTTTTGAGTAAAAATAATTATTTAAATTATTTTAAAAGGTCAAAAAGAAGTAAAAAAGGTCAATACCACATGACCAGACGTCCACAGCTGTCCCGTATCTCTCTTCCCCAAGAAGTAACTCTGGTGGCCTGTACCAAAGTGTGATAACCTTATTGGTATATGGGCGATCCTTATCCTTTGCATTATATAGTCTTGCTAATCCGAAGTCCGCCAATTTTATTTGACCCCTGTACAAGTAAAAGAACTTGATTAAACTCATAGCTATAGTAGTAACTGAATTTTAAATACGATTATTGCTTATAACATGTTCAGTGTAATATACAGCGAAAAACACTCGGACGAAACTTACTGGTTGTTCACGAGGATATTAGAACATTTTATATCCCGATGAAGGAAATTCTTGCGATGACAATAATTCAGCCCATCTAACAGCTGACGCATAATGCTTACATTATGTTCTTCAGTAAAATTGACCATGGACAACCTCGATTCTAGCAACCCCAACAAATCATGATGCATGTACTCAAATACCAAATAAAAACTTCCGCGATCCTATTTGAACGACATAAAAGAAAAATGATGTAGTACACAAAAAACAAATAATTAAAAAAAATACTAGTAACAATGAAATGTACTATTGATGTAAAGATTAAAGAAATGAATCGAAGAAATGTCTATGTACTTTTCTGAAATCCAAGGCATCCTGTTTGTCTGTAATTATTTCTTTAAGACCGATTATATTCCTATGATTTAGTTGTCGTAAAATCTTAATTTCTCGAACTGCAGTAATTGGGAAACCTTCTTTTTCATTTTCAAGACGAACTTTCTTCAAAGCCACCAAATCCCCTGTAAAATGTGTAAATACAAAATATTATACTTTCGCCTTACTTTTATCGTTCAAATCTAGTACAATATTGTTGAACAATCAATTAAACTTCTCATGTGCATCATGAAGATGACAATTTATACCTCCAATAGTATCTTTTGCTTTGTAAACCTGCCCATAAGTTCCTTCTCCAATCTGGGCTATTATTTCAAACGAGTCGATGCATCGATCTCCCCAATCATTCAATTCTTGTCGTTTGTGAATTATTTTTGGATTGAATGTTGGCTGACGTGGACTTTCATTGGAATCAGAATCCAGCCTCACTATATTTGTAACATACGCAACAAACACACATGTACAACTATTTTCACAATAACGTTTTCAAAAGAAGATGACCATGATTATTATTAAAACATTATACATATTATCTTGATAAAATATTTTGTTGGAGAGTTAACGGGGCTTTTATCATATGGTTTTCAATAATAATAGCACGGGACTCTCATTCCTTTCTTTCTTTTCCTGCGCTTATCAAGAAATTATCCCACTGAGTAAAAGATATCTCTCAAGTGGCACAGGGTAATCAAAATACTTATGAAGTTGTGTATACTTTCTTTACATTTAACTAGATAAATTCTTAATGTTCATATTTAGATAATTACAATTATTTTAATAATATCCAAAATAATAATGAGTCCCAAGAAGGCTACAGTTGACGTAAACTTGATTATAACTTTAAAGGATTTGAGTGCTTACATAATACCCATAGCCCATAGGTATATAATATTACAATTTTCGATGAACTTACTTGGTGGCATGGGAAGATCTCTTGTGATGTTCAATTTGTATGGCCTATGAACTGCTTGTGAACTATTTAAATTGACTTTAATTGCATGAGCATTTGATGACCCTGTCATTCCTCCTTTAGGATGATTCAAAAGATGCCCACTGCTAACATTCGACGGTGCTGCATAGCGATTACTATTGGAGCTAAAATTTTGTGACGGATGATGATGAGCTGGAGGTAATATTGAGGAAGAAAAATCGTTTGCACGAGCATTAAAGATATTAGGTTGAGTTCCTCCATGTGATGAGAATATTTTTCCATCCACGGAATCTTTTGCAGGAGGTGAAGCTGGGGGCGGTGACGGAGTAACAATATCCATATCCTCATCTAAATGCGTAACTTCAGCTTGTCGAGGTGGCTCATGCTCAATTTCCTCTTTTCCCTCTTCTTGGTCTTCGTTATTATTATCTTGCTGCCCGGGTACGGTGTGTAGTAGTTGTTCAAGCGGAGGAGGGGATGGAGATTTTTCTTTAATTAATGGTCCTTGTTTTTGTCGAACCAAGTTTGCAAAAAAACTTGTATGAAACATCTTGTCATCCTGAGAGGATTTTTTTGATGGGGTTACAACAGTTGGAGGAGGGGGTTCTGGAACTGAAGGTGTTTCTGGCTTTGTAGTTTTTATAGGGTTCGATTCAGAAGTTTCAGGTATTTTCTTTGGTCTAAATATTTAAAAAAATAAAACAAATCCAAAAACATTAGGTTCTTTTATTCTTTAAAACTAACACTAATTAATACAATGCGATCAATAAAGTTTGACTTACGTTGGAGAATCTGATGTTGTTGCATCCTTCCGTTTCTTTTTACTTGGACTGGATTTATCAACCCCTTTTGCAGGACTGGAGTGTGAACCACCAGCCAAATTTTGTGGTAAAAGTTGTTGTTCTAGTGAATGAAACTGTGATTTCTTTAATCTATTTTTGTGTAAAAAAAGAACAAGAAAAAGAAAATTGAGAAAAAATCAATCATTTGAATTCATTTATCATTTAAGTAAAAATTATTCCACATCTTATGCATAATTAACTAAAAATAATCAACGCACGTATTTTTCTCCAAATCCTTTCTTTTTTTCTTTCTCAATCGCCTCTCTTCCTCTTCATCATTTTGTGATGAAGAGGCTTTTCGTTTATTAAAGGATTCATTTGGAATAAAGGCCTCATAAGCTTTTGGAGGTAGTAGGGGAGTGTGTGGTGATGGTGGTCTTTCTCTGTCCAATAATTTTTTTGGAAGAGGAGATGATGTTGATAATGATGATGAGGACGATGATGGTATTATCTTGTCGTGTATCTTATTATTATTATTATTATTATTAGCGGCTCTATCTCCTCCTTTCTGATTATTTTGATGATGATGATGTTGATGATGTTGATGAGAACTACTCTTTGTTTTAACAGATTCCAATGTACCAGAGGATGAAGATTTAACAGAAGAAAAATCTAAAGAAGATGGCTTCTTCGTCTCTTCATCACTATGAATCTCGCCAGCCTCTGGTTCGGATACCATATCAAGATCTACAGAGGAAACATCCGAATAGTCCTTTTCATCCTCATGACCTTTACTTCGTTGAAATGAACCATCCCTATAATGCGATGACCCTTGCGACTTGGTAGTAGTTGTAGTCGTGCGGCGTGATTTTCGACTTCTGCTCCTACTTCTACTTCGTCTTCTTTCTTTCTGACGATATTTGGTGTGCTGCTGATGCTTCATTTTAATATTATTTATTTATTTATAATATCAAAAATGTATTAACTTTCTTCTTTTTTTTGGAAATTTTCTTCCCAAATGGATTTTTAAAAATTCACAGTTTAAGAATTCACAACACTTTTTTTAACTTCTTTACAATTATTAACGTATAATGAATGACGTATATATATATCAATTATAAATACATAGACAAACGTACGGTACATATATCGTTTCATTCTTAAATAAGAAAAAGTTCACTTTACGACATTGTTCTTGACTTCACAAAATATGTATATATGTATGTAAATGTTCGTCTCTACGTATGCATGGCGTTTGCAATAATTATTTTTAATTATTCCATATTTTAGCGTTCAGCAAATAGTTTAAGTGTAGAAACCTACCACAGAGGATTTATTATATTTAAGACAATCCTTCCACATTTTATTGTATAAAACTCGTACTTTGTAGAATTTTTTACCGTATACAGTAATTTTTAACTAACTCACGATCAGATCAATGGATCATACATATATAAACTTGATACTCGAAGACTTGAGTCAATGCTGTGTGCAAGTAACGTAGTTATTTATATGTATTTAATTTTAATATCAAAAATTAAACATGCAGTAGTGGAGCGTGTCGTCCACACACTTGAATTCATGTCAGATGTAATTGTTTTGTATGCAATAACTATCTATCAAAATACAACAATCAATCTGTTACTTCAAAAACGTTTTCAAAGCACTTATTAATGTATTTAATAATTTAATAATTTATTTAATATATTTTTATACACTTTTTTAAATAAAATTTTATTAATTCTGACTATGTATTTGCTTTTGAAAAACAGTGGGAATAAAAATTTAATGGAATCTCGTATGGGCACAGACCAGTGTTGTATAATTCAACTTCTAGGTAATTCTTTTATTACATAATTCTGGAGTCGATTCCAAAAGAATTATACAAGACTGCCACAGACATTGAAAAGGAGTATGGTGGTTTTTTGAGGTTTTTTCTTCGTATTTATGAAATAATAGAATTTTAATAATTATTTTATAATAAATAAATTATAAAATTACGAATGAATTTTGTGAAAAATATGTAAACAGAACCTTCGACAATTTTTGGAAAATCAACTATGCAGGACATTTTACAAGACAATATTAAGAGAGGAAGCAGCAAAACTTGAATTGCATGGATTTTTATTATACTTTTAAATATAGACAACTGAAAAATGCAAAAAAACTGTTGAATAAAATAGATAAACACACTATAATATTCTACAAATAACATGGAACACAATGGTGTAATATTTAGTTTAATATTAAATATAGATTGTAGTTAGTGCTCTCAATAGTTTTACAATATATGCATTTATTTGTTTTTTTATCTAAATATCTTCAATGAAATGTATCCATATAATTTAGACAAACTTAAATGCACAATTGTAAACAAATGATTTGTCAAAGGTTAATTGTAAAATCTGTAATTTATTTTAAAATATCATTAGATCGAGGAAACATTTTGCAGCTTAGCTGATGTACAAAAGTTCATTATAGCATTGTCAAGCAGTATAAATAACATAAGTATACAATATATAACTTTATATGGTCTATATAGTGGTACTTTATTTACATTATTAGGGAGATTGCACATTTGGATGAATTGATTCATCCAAGTTAAAATCATCCAAAAGAAAGTAAAGGGTTAAAGAGAGAGTTGGAGTGGGAATATGCCACGCATTT
>JAIUND010002844.1:0-19374 GCA_034699125.1 Gisinianus flammeolus | reverse complement strand
GTGACACAATTATTTTCTCCATTTGCAGTTTTTGGCTCACCAGGAGCCCACAAAATGTAAGGAACTGTACTATTTGTTGCTATGTACTCGAACCGACCAATTATGTGTGGTGGCTCCCACCCAAGCACTACTCACACCTTTTCAGTAATAAAACGTTAATAAAATTCTAAATAAATTGCAATATAAACAAACATGCTCTTGTTATACGTCAAAAATGCAATAAAAATTTAATTTATGTACCAAAAGTCTGCATAAACTGCAAAGTGGAAATCCATTTCCGCAGTCGTCTCCACGGTTGTGAAAATCAAATCCTGTTTACGACACTAATTTTCTGCTTCCGTAAATGAAAGCTGTTGAACTGTAAGCAATATGACTTAAACTCATTGAGTTTCTATATAAGAAAATCCACTTGGTCTATATAGGCTAAATTATTTAATATGACTCGTTATACCCTCTATACATAACAAGGATGTATTCCAAACCCTCAAAAAGGCGCCTTTAAAACTTTGAAGAGCCCATGTTGCCTATAAATTCAAAACAAAATTCGTTATCTTATTGGCTGATGAATTATTCTCATTTAATTTGGAAAGTACTGTCAAATTGTTTAGCTTTTTTCGATTGAAAATTAAGGGGATTAGGCTAATTTGGGTGTCATAAAAGTCCATCTGCGATGGTCATTCTAAGTACATCCTATACCCTTGGACCCTTGTCCCATAAAAAGATACCAACTCTATTCCCTTTTAAATGCAAAGTGGTACCAGTCTGTTGAAACACAATGCATTACAATGAAGGGGTAAAAAATCCAACAGCGTGAGTGCATTTGACTTAAATTCCATATTTTTGGGTCCATACGAATGACAATCCCAAAAGCACTCACACTGTTTTATTTTCTACCCTTACATTCCAATGAATTATATTTTAAAAGAATGGTCATACTTTGCATTTAAAAAGTGAACGAGTTGATATCTTTTTAAGGGACAAGGGTCCAAGGGAAGGAGGTCCTCAAAATGACCACATGGCTGATGGATTTTAATGACCCCCAAATTAGCCCTATCCCTTTAATTTTCAATCGGAAAAGGCGAAACGATTCGATAGTAAGTTATTTTAAATAATGTATAGGTATACTTTTCCGAGGTTGATCTGCCATCGCCATCAGAGAATAGTCGTGTATCTTCACAGTGAACAAACAAATGCTGTCATTTGTCATCGGATTTTGAATCGGCGAACACATGGAACAGTTGCAGAAATTTGCATTCAAAACATGTGGCATTCCAGTTCCATCGGAAACGATGCCGTGATTGAGACACAGGCAGTCCGGATTCTCCAGATCAATGGTGTTGGAAGATGTTTCCGAGGTCACACAAGGAGTGTTATCACCGCTTCTATGGAACCTCATAATTAACGATCTTCTGCAAAAACTCAAGACTCAATCTGCAATCCTATCCCAAGGATTTGCAGATGACTTGAGCATACTGCAGCTGGGCAGGGACTTAAGCACCCTAGCTGACGGAATTCAGAAAGGACTCAAAATTATTGAGTCTTGGTGCCTCAGCAAGGGACTCGGAGCTAACCCACAGAAGACTGATATTATTCTTTTTAATAATATAAGGTCTTTAATACTCAAGCCCATCTACCTTAATGGAGTGGCTCTTGGAAGAAAAGCAGTTGTAAGGTACTTAGGAGTACTTTTTAACGAAAGACTCTCTTGGACTCAACACTGCACAATGAAAATTAAAATGGCTTTGGGCCTCTGCCGTAGAGCAGTTGGAAGAAAGTGGGGATTAAAACCAAACTGTGGATCTACACGGCGGTTGTAAGACCAATGGTGGAGTACGCAGCAGTAATTTGGTTTCCCACAGCATCCAATGTTCAATGTAAATCACTTACACAAATGCAAAGACAAGCATGCTTGATGGTAACGGGTGCTATGCGCTCGACTCCAACTGCTGCTTTGGAATGCTTAATAGGACTACTACCCATTGAGATTTACCTCAAGGGTCGATTTACCTCTGTCCTTACTAGACAAAGACTACTTAACAGTGGCCTTTGGAAGTATAATAGCCTCTACGATGGACCAGACAGTCAGATGGGCGTGTGCGATACATAGGCAGTTAAAATCCCAGATTTTCACATGCCTACTGACTGGATAAATCAGGTTTGTATTGAGAAGAAACTCTTCTTCTGAGGCTGGGGAATAGATTGGAATGGTCAGTGGACCGCTCTTTAAGTACAACTGGCATTGTTTGCTACGCCGATGGCTCGAAGGCAGAAGGGCGTATTGGATGCAGAGTGTATGTCGAGCTAAGGGCAAACGGACAGCCTCTGGAGCCCTTTGAACCGATTGCACAACCACTAGGCCAGTATGCGTCTGTTGGCCAAAGCGAACTTTTTGCTGTACTAGATGCAGCTGAACATCTCTGTATCCTTCTTGAAAAGGAAGACGCATGCAGAGGTATACCAATTAGCATATATAGTGACAGCAAAAGCTCTCTACAAGCGCTTTGCGCATCAACCACCAATTCGGGCATTGTAAAAACCTGCCACGAAAGACTCAACGAGTTAGGGAAGCTGACCCAAGTGAAACTTGAGTGGATCCCTGGACACGCGGGGTTTGAAGGAAACGAAACCGCAGATAGACTAGCAAATGGCATCACAAGCGGATCTGGCTCTCGAAAATTTGTAGGGCCAGAGCCAGCATTGTGTTTACCATTTGGTGCAGTCTAAGCAGCCACACGTAAGTGGCTGCTCTTCACAAGAAGTCCTGGAGTAATGCTATTGAGTGCAGGAAGAGCAAGAGAATAATAGATTATCCTCTTTATGGCTCTGCTTCCCTAATAAATTACTCCCGAAATAATCTGAGGAGACTAGTATACCTGTACACTGGTCACTCACCTTTAAAAGGTCATTTGTTCAAGATGAAACAGGTGGAGTCTCCATTGTGCCCCAAGTGTGGCGACCATGATGAGACTCCTCTTCATCATGTTGGGAAATACCCTCTTTACATGTATACCCGAGGAGAGCATTTAGAAATGTTTTCTGCTCCGGATAATATAATTAAAACTGCTCGAAGAAAAGACTTCTTGGTCTTTCTCAATGCTACCGGTCGATTTCTCTAGAGCATACAGTAAAGTTTTGCAATGGGAAGTTCTGTAATAGGCTCAATTGGAGGCCTGAGCGGCCTGAGCGGCTTCTTAGCTCAAACTCAAATAGTTTAGCTTGGGACCCCATAAATGCAATACAATATAACAACGGTCTGTGTGAGTATATATATATATATATATACAAGAAATACATGTCCTTTGTTTTCATACTTTTTTCCTTCGTTGTCTTCCAAAAAAAAAATAAAAAAACAACGAAAAATTGTCTTCTGCGCTGTAAAACGGCGACATTAGGTTAGTTAGTTAAGAGATGTCATTTCTAATTGCAACTAAACCACAAGTAAACCATAAATATGGAAAGACAAGAGCCATTTTCTATATACAGTGCTTGACCAAAGTCCAATCTATATACATAGGATATTTAATAGAAATTTAGACCTTTTTACAACCCCTGTATAGACGCTGCGCTGGTCGGAATTCAGGTTTAAATTCTCTCTCGTGAATCAGTTGAATTAATTGCGGGAATTAATTATAATGATAATCGCTGCCATTGACCTACTGGCCATTTTTTTCCGTGTATTATTGTAATAATTATTAATTATTCTAATCACGTAATCACAATCCCCACAATTAGTCAATTAGCTAATCCGCACTTTGACAATCTGCAGTTTTTCCCACAGAATCTCATTAACCTCTGCCTTATTTCACACTCCAATATTCCAAATCTATTATATTTTGTATAATCTCATCTCTTCTTCTGTGGCAATGTACAAATAAAAAAGTCTGCGCCGTCCGCGAAACAAAGAGATTTGAATAAAACATGATGAGATTCGTCAGTCAAATCTCTCACATCGCAGACGAATTTCATCTGACGATATATTATATGTGAGTTCAAGAAATCCGCAGAGGAATTATATCTCATCAAGTTTCATTCCTCAGTCCACACTGAACTGAAAAATCAGTCATACACAATGACGAAAAGCTCAATTATTTTATCCATTTCCTCCATTCTCTTGGGGATCCAGGTAAAAAAACAAAGCCAGATTGTCCATGTCATTCACATTTTCCACAGACATTGCAGTAAGTATATACTTACTAAACAATTGGGGTTTTTGTTTGCAGCTTGTGTCGGGGAATCCAAGTGGAATTCGACCTGCTTCAAGCCGTCAAAACAATCATGAATGGACGTCAGAGGAATTTGCAGTGAAACTCGAGAAAATGCTCGCCGTCTCAAAGCATCCAAAAATAGAGAAAGCCAAAGTGGAAATTGAGAAGCAGATTGAATTTAATTTCCTCAAGACGCTCTCGGCGGTCCTCGTCACTGGACCACCCAGCGTGATGGAGCGGCAAAATGAAATCTACAAGGTTTCCATGGCTTTTTTTATTCTCCCCCATTGAATTCTATTACGGGACAGAATCAGCAAATTCTTTATGATTGTGTTTTTGTTGAAACAGCGGATTATTTTTGTTTTTTGGTCATTTTGTTGAAACAGCGGATTATTTTTGTTTTTTGGTCATTTTGATGAATCAGTAGATTATTTTTGTTTTTTGGTCATTTTGAAGAACCAGCTGATTATTTTTGTTTTGGGGGTGTTTTTGGTCAATCAGCAGATTATGTTGGTTTTTTTGGTGTTTTTGATGAATGAGCAGATTATTTGTATTTTTTGGTCATTTTGATGAATCAGCAGATTATTTGTATTTTTTGGTCATTTTGATGAATCAGCAGATTATTTTTGCTTTGGTGAATCAAGAGATTATGTTAGCTTATTTAGTGTATTTGATGAATCAGTAGATTATTTTGGTTTTTATGGTGTATTTGGTCAATGAATTAGGAATATTTGAATTATGTTCTTAAAAATTTCACGGATTTAGTTGATGAGATCCATTTTGAACGAGGAATTGGATTTTGGGCCGGTGGTTCACAAAATGCCGATGCTCGTGAGGTCAGATGAAGTTACACAATTCTTGGTCGTCCTCAAAACCATTCAACAGGTTCGAGAAAAAAAAAAGAGTTTAACATTAACGAAATCGTACGATTTTTTCATTTAAATTAAATTAAATTTATAGTCTTGAACTGCGGATATATGGATTTAACGATTTTGTAAATTGTTTTTGAATTTGGTAAATTTCGGTTGTTTTTTTTTTTTGTAAAATAAAATAGAAGAAAATTGAAGGGAGTGACAAAGCGCGGCAATTTGGTGGACTTCAAAATATCGACAAAATCCTGGACGCGATGACCAAGATCAATATTAAAGAAGTTTCCGGATTCCTCAAGGAAATCCCGCAGCTGTTTGAAGGTGTTGAAAGCATTGTGGAAGGCGTTGACGAATATTTCTAAAATAAATCCTCCTCAAGTCAAAAAAAGTCTGATACAAATTTCACAGCACACGAATGACTAAAAATTAACTCCTTTTTTTTGAGAGAGAAATCCCTCGATATTTGTTTTTTAAATTTAAATTTTACAGCCTCAAATTAAAAAAAAAGTCGAAAACATGAACCTCGATTTCTATATTTCTCTAACGCATATAATTCACTAATTGCTTTCCACATTCAAATGAACGTCATTTCCACATTAAAATCAGGGAAATTCTTTCTTGCATTGTTTTCTTGGGAAATTTCCATATGCACACACAAATGCATTTTCCTTGCGACAGTCTAATTTGTCTCTGGTCAATCTGTGCTCCACACAGTTTTCCATCCTGCTGATGGTTTTCCTGTTCCACATATTTAGAAGTTCCTTTCGACATGTATATATTTGTGTGGCTTTTGTCAAAAAAAACAATTGAGAAATTCTACGTACAAAAACAATTACGAAATTACACAGTTTTCCTCTACACTTTTGATTTTGACCTTTGATTTATATTATTTCAAAATATTATGTTACGATTGAAATTGGAGCGCCATTAAATTGAGGCCATTAAAAAAAAATTAGCAACTACTGCAAAACAAAATCCTTTTCATTTCTATATATATGAATGAATAAGATTTGAATGAAGCTTTGACTTTGACCGAAGACACACACAGGACTAAAATTTAAATCTTGCGCCATTTGTCTCCACAACCACATTGACAAAATTTCAAGCATTTTTTGATAAAAATGGAGAACGACCCATCGCGACATCAGCTAGAAAAATGGAAGAAAACTCATCAAAAGGTGGGGAAAAACGGGGAAAAGGCGCGGAATTCATTTCAAACTGTATTCATAGTTCAAACTATATATATAAAATTTGAATTTGTGGACGACACAGGTTGCAAATATTCCCGCGCGTCGCTCCGATGGGATTCCTTACACGAGCCTCATGGCCACTTTGACGGTGGGCCCTCGAGGTCCGCCAATTTTGCAGGATTCAGACTGCATCACTATTCTTCAGAACTTTGTTCGGAGTCGGATTCGCCTTCGAACTGTTCATGGAAAAGCCGTGGGAGCGCGCGGATATTTCAAATTGACAAACCCCAAAATGGCTGAGTACTCCACCGCCATTTTGTTTCAACCCGGAGCACCCGACTCTGAGAAAACGGAAATCCTTGTTCGTTTCGGTTTGGGTTTCAACGAGAATCAGGCGGACTCTGGCCGTTTTTTCTATGCCATGGCCCTTAAATTCTACACGTCCGTGGGGAACTACGACATCCTAGCTTTGAATCAACCCGCTTTTACATTTCGAGACCCCATTTTATTCCCATTTCAAAATACATCGGAGGGCTCCAATCCACAGACGGCCACGGTCTTCTCGGAAGTGAACAGCTTTTGGGATTTCATGTACAAACGGCCAGAAATGGTAACGAGAAAACAATCACAACAACAATAAAACAAAACACTCCTACCGGGATTCGAACCCTCGACCTATATTTGAACTACACGATATTTACTATTTTTTTATTATGTTTGATGTTGCAATTCTCTCTCACCATTTTTACACATGTTATATATACACAGATTCATCGTTACATTTTCCAATTTTCGGACCGCGGTCAGCCCTTGAACGTCCGGAATACGAATCAATACCCGCTGAATATATTCAAATTGGTGAATTCTTCAGGGGATTTCGTGTACGCGCGTTATCATATCAAGACGAATTTGGGGGTGAAATTCCTAACGCGTGAGCAGACGCCGGAATTTCGGAGGAAAGACCCCGACTATGCAATTCGAGACTTGTACAATTCCATTGCCAAAGGGAATTTTCCGTCTTGGACTTGGTTCGTTCAAATCATGCCGCGGGAGGAGCCACCAAAATATTTTCAAAGGACCGGCTGGAATCCTTTTGATGTGACCAAAGTGTGGCCACAAGCGGATTTTCCACTTCAGGAAATCGGGCAGATCGTTCTCGACCGGAATGTAGAGAATCATTTTGAAGAGATTGAATCGGTGAATTGAGCAAATTATCACAAAAAACCATCCAGAAATCAATTCCTTAACTGGACTTTTAATCCATTTAATTCAGAGTTTAATCAATTTAATTCTGAGTTTAAGTAATTTAATTCCGAACTTAATCAATTTAATTCTGAGTTTAAGTAATTTAATTCCGAACTTAATCAATTTAATTCAGAATTTAATCAATTTAATTCAGAATTTAATCAATTTAATTCAGAATTTAATCAATTTAATTAGGAGTGTAATCAATTTAATTAAGGGTTTAATAAATGTAATTAGGAATTAAATTGTTTAATTATTTTAAATTGTCCCTTAAGGTCGCATTTAATCCGGGGTCCTTCATCCCAGGGATCGAGCCTTCACTGGAAGATCGCGTCCTCAACGGACGGATTTTTGCCTACCACGATGCTCAATTGTTCCGACTGGGCTCGAATAAATCCCAGATCCCTGTGAATCGGCCAAAAGGACTCAAAGAGCCCTTAAGCACATATTTCCGAGGCTGTCCAATGAATTACGATACTGTTCAAGGTGGAGCACCGATTTATTACCCAAATAGTTTCGGTGGGCCCTCCATTCAAGGGTCAGGTCAAAGTTTGGGTCAGCCCGGGAATACTGGGAATGATGGGACGAGCGCCGAGGATTATAAAGGGGCCCTTCAATTCCATGACCTTCAAGATGAGGACAATTTCAGTCAACCCCGGATTTTCTATGAGAAGGTTTGCAAGGCGGATGAGCGACAACGAATCGCGGAAAATATCACCGCCGATCTGTACAATGCGAGTAAATTTATACAGAGGCAAACGGTGGAGCTCTGGTCCAATGTGAGTCCGGATTTGGGGCGGGCGATTCAAATTGAACTCAAGAGGTATGCATAATTAAATGTGTTAATTTTTGGTCGTGAGAGTCTCTTATATAAACAACTTAAAACTATAAACTATAAACTATTACTAAATTACTAAATCATCTTAATTATCCTAAAACCTATACAGCATATATATATTAGCAAATTCCAAAAAATTCAATAGAAATAGAATAAAAATTTAACGGCAATCAAAACTAAATGAAAAATCACCCGCGGGATTTCAAAACTTTCTTCACATATATAGTACATGTTTGCCTCAAAAAATGTTCATTTTCTAAGCGAAAAGTCCATCCTTTGCCATTAAAAAACGGTCATTTTCGTGCCCCAAAAATTGCATTCAATTTTGCCTGAAAAACAGGCTCATTTTCAACGCTATAAAATGCATTCGATTTCACTTACAAAACCGTACTCATATTTTACACAAAAATCCCAATCAATTTCGCCTGAAAAACGCACTCATTTCCTACCCAAAAAAATTGCATTCAATTTGACCTATAAAAAGCGCTCATTTTATGTTACACAAAAATTCCTTTAATTTAATTTTCGTTTGAAGTCTGAAAAAAAGCGCTCATTTTTTCTAAAATACACCCAGAAATCTTCCGTTCAATTTGTCGCCTCACACAAAAACGATCATTTTTTCTGCTGGAAAATTCCAGTAAATTTATCATTGCTATATATATATATATATATATACATGTATATATATAAAACGCTCATGATTGCTGCTCATTTTCCACACACACACACGAAAAAATTCCATATATCGTCTGTTAAGTTCACAAAGGAACTATAATTATTTCCCTTAATTTTGTTGACCTGCTCCAAAGGTCAAACGGCTGGAGATGGAGCTGTGGGTCCTTCGACATTATTGTCTGCCATGACCTTTTCTGTCACCCTCAATTTTTTCACAATTTTACCCACAAAGACGAACGCAGTATATATAGGAGCATTTCCGCAAATTAAGGAAAATCCTGATAGTTCGTTTGTGAACTTAACAGACGATATATATATATTTTCCAGAATGGGCGCGTATATATAATATATATTGACATTGCAAATTGTGAAGCTGTGTGTGTATGTGTGTATATACAGATATTACTGTGTGCTTTTTCCTCACAATAATTTTTCCAATGTGATTTCCTGCCTTGCGAGTTCTCATGACGATGTGTGTCAATCTTGTTTGTGTGTTGTGTGTGTGTGGTTTGTTATTGTTTTGTAATTATTATATATAAATATATATATGTATATTCTGAGTAAATGAATGAGTTGAATTCAAGTGTTGTGTGTGTATATATATATATATATGGGGCTCAAATGGAAATGCACAAACGCAAATGCAATGCAAACGAGTTTCGTCACATATATATACAATAGGGAATTAAAATGTAAAGGGAATATATTATATTTCCTTATATATATTCTGGTTCTTATTTTCTCATATATTGTGTGTGTTTGTGTGTGTGTGTGTGTGTGTTTTGACATTTGATTGTTTGTGTTTGATATATTATACGATATATAGATATTAGTCTCGACCTTGATTTTGATTGTGTGTGCGCGTTTGTATATATATATAATTTCAATAATATTCACTCGTCGCGCGCGTCCCTTTTCCACACACACACACACACACAAGAAATCATAATATACATATTCAATTTTTGAATGTCAAATAATATAAAGTGTTTTTGCACATTGCGTAAAAGCATTACACAGCTGTTGTGTGCTGTTGCACATTGTGAATGGGAATGTGAATGAAATTGCCGTAAATTTTCTATACACACACACACACATATCTTCGCATTCTCTCATATACATATTAAATTCGCGTTTTCACATATAATATCTGTGTGTGTGTGTGTGTGCATTGAAAAAAGGGAAAAGGGAAAAAGGTGAGCATGTGTGTGCTGTGTGAAAATGTGAAAATCAAAACAAAAAACTCGTTCTTTTCTGCGAAAGTCGTGTCTGTGTGTGCGCGATCCTTTTCACATCACACACATGCATGCACATTACAGAAAGCAACATAATACTATAATATAATAAAATCTGAGGGAGAGAGCGAGAGAGCCAAGTTCGCGTCCATCATGTTGAGCCACGACAGATTTTTGTCTACTGTCTACATTTAAATTAGAAATTATAGCACACACACAAGACAACAAAAGTTATATAGGCGATATTTATATATATATATATATACCCGGGGGAATTCATTATGGAAACGAGGAAAAATTATCGGAGTAAAGACGAAGCGGCTGTGGAAATTGTAAGTCGCGTCCATCATTTTATTTATTTGACTTTTTTGTTTGACACCCCCCGATTTTAATTTTGTCTTCTTGTCTTTTTTGTCTTTTGTCTTTTGTAAATACCGCGAATTTGAGCTGAATTTTATTCATTTGTTTTGTGTGGGTTTTGGTGGGGATTTGTGTGTGTGTGATGGTCACACATTATTTAATATATATATAGTTGAGAAATCGACTGAGGGACGTTCAAGATGAAGATCGATACAAATTAGACAGTGAATTTTACCTGTTGCATTGGCTCCGCGGTAAATTTTTTTTTGAATTTCCTTTCTTTTTCTATATATATATACTCACAAAACTTGTATATCGTCTGTTAAGTTCACAAACGAACTATATAACGATTTCCCTTAATTTGCGGAAATGCGACGACTGCGTCCGTCTTTGTGAGTAAAATTGTGAAAAAATTCAGGGTGACAGAAAAGGTCATGGCAGACAATAATGTCGAAGGACCCACAGCTCCATCTCCAGCCATTTGACCTTTGGAGCAGGTCAACGAAATTAAGAAAAATAATTATAGCTCGTTTGTGAACTTAACAGACGATATATTTTTCCTTTGGCAGAAAGTCCTTGCTTTTTTTAACATGAAAATAAATACACATACATAAATACACATTTTAATTGATCCTCTGCTTGTCTGACCTTTTTTCCAGCTCAGAATTTCCATGTGGACAAAGCAGAGACGGCCATTCGAAACGTTCGTGATTTATTTCCCCCCATACACATTTGAATTTGAATGAATTATGAATGAAAAAACATTCAAATGAACACACATGTGCAAACAATCATTTGTCACATTTATTCATTTGACATTTACCGGCTGACTTTCAATTTTCCCGCTTGTTTGTTATATATAGGCGTTTAAATGGCGGAAGGAGAATCGAGTCTGTACGTCCACGACGATTAATGACTTCCCGCAGGACATTGGGCGTCGCTTCCCCGTTCACATTGATGGACTGTCCAAGGCGGGAGAGCCAAGTACAAAACTCAAAAATTCAAAATTTAAATATTTGAACCTCAAAATATCATCGTCGTCATTGTCATGGTTCAACATGCAAAAAAAAAACCTCGTAGCTTTCTTTTAGCCCCACGGGCGATGGATTTTTTGTTCTGCGCATATAAGAGTTTAAACGGACGCTTTAAACGAATAATTCATCGTCCACACGGGACCAAAAAAAGTGACGAGGTTTTTTTTGCATGTTAGACGAATAATGAGCAAAATTCCAAAACCAAATTATTAGTGTGTTTTTGAATTTTTGATTTGACATTCAATTATTTGGAATTCTACACATTTTGAACTTGAATATGATTTTTCAGATTTTTAATTTGATTTCCTTTTTTTTTTTTTGAACTTTTGAACTCGTGTATGATTTTTGTTTTTATATATATATTTCGGATTTTTTTTTTGAATTTTGGCACGTTTCCGTACACAGTTGTAAGTTTATTTGCGGGGCCGTGGGATTGTAAAGGTTTCATTGCGGAGTCCGGTGATGCTCAACAATTCATCCGGTATTTTAGTCTAATTTTCCTCCGAATGGAAAATAAATGGTTGGACATGAATGAGAGATCCTTGAATGAGAGGAGATCACGTGGGGATGCGAGTGGTGGGAGTTTCCTGGATTTGAACCCCATTCAATTCCGCTTCGTCATCAATGTGGACAAATGGTCCTTGAAACAAGCCACCAGTGTCAAAAGTAACCACACCACCACCAAAAAAAAACCAAGGATTTCTCTCATTTCCCCGCACAATTCTTTCCAAACAATTATTTATTTAGTTATTTAATTCACCAATTAAATATAAAACGTTTTATTATATCATAAATAAAATGTCCTGATTTTGATTTTTTTTTATTATAGCGGTGGATGCGTACCTGCAATTAGGGAAAATGCTCTACAATTATTTCCCGCCCATGACGAGTCAGCTTATTTTTATCAATGGTGAGTTCCATACAAGTTCAAATTCAAAGTGTCAGTGTCAAATGTATATGAAGTGGTGGATAGAAAAAGGGACCGAATACGACATTTCACTTTGTTCACACAGTAATATGAAGAAGAAAACATGGACAATCTTTTTATAGAAAAAGTTAGAAGTTTGTAAACAAAAATTGTAAAGGTTTTTAATTAGTTTACAGAAAATTTAGTTAAATTCAAACAAAACATATCGTCTGT
Source organism: Gisinianus flammeolus (assembly GCA_034699125.1). NCBI lineage: Eukaryota > Metazoa > Arthropoda > Collembola > Symphypleona > Katiannidae > Gisinianus > Gisinianus flammeolus. Next base: position 6,582 of record JAIUND010002844.1, on the reverse strand, counting down.
TAAGTTCAAAAACGTACTATAATTTTTTTCCTTAATTTCGTTTGACCGGGTTTGACCGGCTCTGGAGGTCAAAGTATTAGAGATGGAGCTTTGGGTCAAGCGACATTATTGTAGAGCAGGTCATGAGGCAAAATAATTTCGCTTGACCCAAAGCTCCATCTCTAATATTTTGACCTCCAGAACAGGTCAAACGGAATTAAGGAAAAAAATTATAGTACGTTTTTGAACTTAACAGACGATATGATGATTTTTCTTTCTTGTGATTTTTGAATTACAAAATCATCAAGAAACGCCGTGACGCCAAAGCGGCGAAAAAGGAAAACTCAAATATCTGTTAATCTATAGAAAGTTGTATTCGGTCCCTTTTTCTATCCACGACTTCATATATAAATGACCTCTTTTTTCATATATTAGCAAAAGCTTGTGATTGTGTGTGTGAGATCTTTAAAAATCCCGCGTGTTTCTTTATTTGTTCAACGCACATATGCACAGTGGCCAGAGTATTCAATGTGTGCCTCAAAATCCTGAAGCCGTTCTTCACGTTCTGTGCGCTAAATATGCATGACTGCTCCGTGGACAAGTGGAAAAAGTTCCTGGAGGAAACAATGGACATGTCCAGCCTCCGCCCGGAATTCGGTGGCACCCGAACAACCATCGATTCATCGTCCTCATGATCATATAATAATCATGAGTCGAGTCCAATTCCCCCGCACCTTTTATTTGAACTTTCCCGGCCATTTCTTAACCTCAACTATAAAAATAAATAAAACAATAAATAAAGTAATAATATAATTAAATAATAAAGATCATCATGAGTATAAGCTTCCAGAGTTTTTCAATTATTTTTGAAGTCCACAGTCAAATCATGATGAATATCAGGGCCGTTTCTTGGTTTTTGGCGCTCTGGGCAAGGAAAAAGGCGCCCTGTGCTAAATCCAATTTTGTTTTGCATATTTTACGGCGGTTTGAATTAAATTGTGGCTGTGAAAAATTAGCGAGCGTAATATTAGCAAGCAAGCATTTTCGACTATATATATTTTAGCAACTATTTTTTAACTAAAAATGATTTTTTATGGCCTCTTTCTAGCTTAAACGTCCCATTTTTTGGTGTACATGCAAAAGCTCTGGCGACGTTTTTTCTTCGTTTTCGGTGCCCCTCATCTCTTTTGGTGTCCCTGTTTTTTTCCGGTGCCCACACCGTTTATTGAAATTTTGGCGCAACAAAATTTTAGCGCCCTGGGCCTCTGCTCAGGCTGCCGGGGGTTTTCATCAGAAACGACTCTGATGAAAATTAAAAGACCACACATAAAAAAACCACCCATTTCGTGCTCATTTTTGTGCATGATTTTTTGTTCGTCCACAGTCCACAAACACAATTGGTGAAACTTTCGCCGTGAAAGGACCCTATCGGATTTCTATGGAAAATTGGGCCTAATGCATTTCAAAATTTCAAAGGTAACTTATTTTTGCAAGTACGGATTTTGAATAAAAAATACAATTCTGAAAGCTGAGAATGTCAGTAGTTTTGTGGCATAAGGAATTCCGGGGCCACGTCGTGGTTCGGGAATAAATAAATCTCAAAGATCGCGGGAAATGGGAAAACTCGTTCACTGCCGTCGAGAAATTCCGTTGCCAGGATTTTTGCTCCAGCTTCGCCGTTTCTTAAGATAAGTTGATGATGAAACTTGGAGGGTCACTAGATATTGATCTCGAAAACGCATGTTGGGAGTTTCAGTGAAATTGGCCGACGGGTGTGACCTAGAAAGGTCATTCCGCAACCGTTTACACTTTAGCGCCTCCTGCGGAGACCTTTTGGATTATATGGCGTGGAAAAAAATCTACGATACGCACAAATATATGGGCAAAAAAGTTATGCATGTCACTTCCGATTTCAAGGTCAGTAAGTGACCTTGGCATCAAGTCAAAGAAAAGAATGACCCTGTAAACGGTTGCGGAATGACCTTTCTAGGTCACACCCGTCGGCCAATTTCACTGAAACTCCCAACATGCGTTTTCGAGATCAATATCTAGTGACCCTCCAAGTTTCATCATCAACTTATCTTAAGAAACGGCGAAGCTGGAGCAAAAATCCTGGCAACGGAATTTCTCGACGGCAGTGAACGAGTTTTCCCATTTCCCGCGATCTTTGAGATTTATTTATTCCCGAACCACGACGTGGCCCCGGAATTCCTTATGCCACAAAACTACTGACATTCTCAGCTTTCAGAATTGTATTTTTTATTCAAAATCCGTACGTGCAAAATTACCATGTAATTGCTTTGGCCCGGCTGGCTCATGAAATCCGATGACGTCCTTTAGGAATTATAATTATAGGAAATGAGGAAATTGTCTTTATAGAATTGTGGTTTTTCATAGAATATATTTTAGTAAGAGTTTTGAGGATTCTCTTATGAAAATTAGCGGACGTGTGTGTGTGATGGATTGAGAAACTGTATTATAAGAATTTTTAGGAAAGGATTGTCAAATATATAATTCAAATGGTTGTGGAATTTTGTTGGGTCAACTTTTGTGGATTTGTTTTATTCAATTTCCTTGTTTTATTTTTCCCAGTGTATAAAATAGTGTGGAGCAAGAAAAGGACAGTGACTTCGTTTTCCCTATTACAAAAGTTATAGTAAATTTCCCCATGTGTGGAATATCATGTGTGCAAATTTCATCCTACATGTTTTCGCAACACACGCACAGGTTTCACATGCCCAGAAAAAAATCGTCTAGACTTTTGATTTCTTGAAACAATATTTCCCTTGTATAAATATATTTCCTTGTTGGTTTTGCCCATCATATGTATTTATTTCTCACACATATGTGGTGTGTCAATAAGAAAATTCTGCCGAAGAGTTTTGGACTCCATCACAGCATAAAAAGAAACTCTACATTTTTTCGTGCGTATATACGCCACATTTGTTGTTTAATTTTTGTTCATGTGAGTTCATGATCTTATATTATATGAATTATAACATTATTGGAGGAATTTAACGGGGAAAAAATGGACATGGAAGACGATCCCGCTCGAAATCAACTGAAAACCTGGAAGAAAAATAATAAAAAGGTATGCATTTGAAATACATATATATCGTCTGTTAAGTTCACAAAGGAACTATAACGATTTTCCTTAACTTGCGGAAATGCGACGACTGCGTCCGTCTTTGTGGATAAAATTGTGAAAAAATTCAGGGTGACAGAAAAGGTGATGGCAGACAATAATGTCGAAGGACCCACAGCTCCATCTCCAGCCATTTGACCTTTGCAGCAGGTCAACGAAATTAAGGAAAATAATTATAGTTCCTTTGTGAACTTAACAGACGATATGTATATTGAACAAAATACACAAAACTACAGTTGTCCGTGTAAGTTTTCCCACAAAAAAGTTGGAAAGAGGCATATGAAGTCGTGGGTAGAAAAAGGGACAGACTACGACTTTTCACTTTTTTGTACACAGTAATATATATGAAGAACATGGCTTATTTTTTTCTGAAAAAGTTGGAAGTTTGTAAAACAAAATTGTAAAAATATTTTGAATTAGTTTTAAACTAATTCAAAATATGTTTACAATTTTTCTGTAATACAGAAAATTTAGTTAAATTCAAACAAAATATATGATGATTTTTCTTTCTTGTGATTTGTGAATTACAAAATCATCGAGCAACGCCGTGACACCAAAGTGGCCAAAAAGAAAAACTTAAATATCTGTTAATCTATAGAAAGTTGAAATTCGGTCCCTTTTTCTATCCACGACTTCATTTAATAAATTTAAAATGATTTTTTTTTTATTTAAAAAAAAAAAGGTCGCTTATATTCCCGCGCGTCGCTCAGATGGGATCCCGTATACAAGCTTGACGACCACTTTGACGGTGGGCCCTCGAGGTCCACCAATTCTACAGGACTCGGACTGCATTACTATACTTCAGAATTACGTTCGGAAAGAACCGAGTTTCAGGGTGGTCCATGGAAAAGGGACAGGCGCGTATGGGTACTTTACTTTGACCAATCCAAAAATGGCAGACTACTCTACCGCCATTTTATTTCAACCTGGTCAAGGGAATCCTCCCTTGAACAGTTCCACAACAACTAATACTCCTCCGAAAAAGATGGCCAAGACGGACATCTTTGTTCGTTTTGGTTTGGGTTTCTACGGTGGTTTCACGGACTCGGATCGATTTTTCTACTCGATGGGCATCAAATTCTACACGCCAGCTGGGAATTATGATATCCTGGCCCTGAATCAACCCGCATTTACATACCGTGACCCATTTTTCCTGAGTATGCAGGACAATTCTGACTCTCCAAACCCCAAAACGTACACTAATTATGGTGACGCCAATGCATTTTGGGATTTTATTTGTAATCGCCCGGAAACGGTAAAACATATTTAAAAAAAAAGGCTCAAAATATATTTATGTAGATAAAAAAATACAAATGTTCCGACTTCCGACCATGGGATTTGAACGCTTGACCACTTTTAAAAAATCGGGAAAATCATAGGATTTAATCTATACTATATACGTATTGATTTTTTTTGATGAGGATGATTTTAAATATATTAGGTTCATCGATTCATTTTCCACTTCTCGGATCGCGGTCAGCCTTTGAACGTTCGGAATACAAATCAATTCCCGCTGTGTATATTCAAATTGGTGAATTCTTCAGGGGATTTCGTGTACGCGCGTTATCATATCAAGACGAATTTGGGAGTCAAATTCCTAACGCGTGAGCAGACGACGGAATTTCGGAGGAAAGACCCCGACTATGCAATTCGAGACTTGTACAATTCCATTGCCAAAGGGGATTTCCCGTCTTGGACTTGGTTCGTTCAAATCATGCCGCGGGAGGAGCCACCAAAATATTTTCAAAGGACCGGCTGGAATCCTTTTGATGTGACCAAAGTGTGGCCACAGTCGGATTTTCCACTTCAGGAAGTCGGGCAAATCGTTCTCAACCGAAATGTGGAGAATTATTTTAACGAGATTGAATCGGTGAATTGAACAAATCATCATCAAAAAACAATCCAGAAATCGAGTCCTTAACTGGACCTTTAATCAATTTAATTCAGAATTTAATCAATTTAATTCAGAATTTAATTAATTTAATTCAGAATTTAATCAATTTAATTCAGAATTTAATCAATCTAATTCGGAATTTAATTCAGAATTTAATCAATCTAATTCGGAATTTAATTCAGAATTTAATCAATCTAATTCAGAATTTAATCAATTTAATTCAGAATTTAATCAATTTAATTCAGAATTTAATCAATCTAATTCGGAATTTAATCAATTTAATTCAGAATTTAATCAATCTAATTCGGAATTTAATCAATTTAATTCAGAATTTAATCAATTTAATTCAGAATTTAAGCAATTTAATTCAGAATTTAAGCAATTTAATTCAGAATTTAATCAATCTAATTCAGAATTTAATCAATTTAATTCCGAATTTAAGCAATTTAATTAGGAGTGTAATCAATTTAATTAAGGGTTTGATAAATGTAATTAGGAATTGAATTATTTAATTATCTTAAATTGTCCCTTAAGGTCGCATTTAATCCGGGGTCCTTCATCCCAGGGATCGAGCCTTCACTGGAGGATCGCGTCCTCAACGGTCGGATTTTCATGTACAACCAAATTCAAGGTCAACGACTCGGCAATAATAAATCCCAACTCCCTGTAAACCGGCCAAAAGGCCTGAAAGAGCCCTTAAGGACGTATTTCCGAGGCTGCCCAATGAATTACGATACTGTTCAAGGTGGAGCACCGATTTATTACCCAAATAGTTTCGGTGGGCCCTCCATTCAAGGGTCAGGTCAAAGTCTGGGGGAACCTGGAACGAGCGGGAATAGTGCGGAGAACTTTGAAGGCTCCCTTGAATTCCATGACCTCAAAGACGAAGATAATTTCAGTCAGCCCCGGATTTTCTATGAGAAAGTTTGCAAGGCGGATGAGCGACAACGAATCGCGGAAAATATTGCGCATGCTCTCCTCCCAGCCGTCCCGGCCATACAAAAACGATCGGTGGCGCTTTGGTCTAATGTGAGTCCGGATTTGGCCCGGGCGATTCAAAATGCACTGGACAAGTCTTAGTAATACTAATATATGTATAATTTATAAAAAAAATTCTATAGTCGTTTAGAAAATGTAAGTATATATTTATTATGGAAACAATGGAACAATTTCATCACATTCTTGTCACAAATTATGGATCTTCATTGTCATTGTACATCTAATCATCAACTGTGGAGTTAACGATCACGATGCGGACACAAAAGTTATGAATGTGTATTTTAGTCACGATATATTTCGTGCGTATAGGAAGTAACGAGGAAATAAATATAAAAGGGGGGCAAACTGTTCAATCGTGTCATGATAAAAAAAGTCAAAGGGAAATCTCCAGTCACGTGGAAAATTTAGTGTGTGTCGTCTTTTATTTGTATTTCGCCTGTTAAGTTTACAAACGTACTATAATTTTTTTCATTAATTTCGTTTGACCTGGTTTGACCTGTTCTGGAGGTCAAAGTATTAGAGATGGAGCTTTGGGTCAAGCGACATTATTGTTCGTCATGACCTG
>JAIUND010002843.1:0-19376 GCA_034699125.1 Gisinianus flammeolus | reverse complement strand
TTTGATACGGACGAGATGTTAAAGTTGATGCTGACGATATTAATGATGACGTTAAGGATTCTCCAGGCTCGTCGATTTCGCCACACAAAGTTACTTGACTTAAATCACTCCCTTCACTGTCGTCACTATAATATTCGACCTCAGAATTGGTGCCACAGGTCTCCATTTTATCATTTCATCAAAACCTGGTCCCAAACCCAAAAACATTGCATAAAAAGAATTTTTCGCACAATTCGACTTTTAAAAATCCAAAAAAAATGTTAATAAATATTGTGCAAATTTTTTACCTTGTTTTTTTCCCTTCACGACTGTTAACAAAGCGAATACTAAAATTATTTTGAAGTATTTAAATATATTAAAGACAGATTTCAACACAATTTATTCAATCAAATTCTATTTGACGAACAGAATTTTGGGATTCTGGAAAACGCGTTTGAGCATTTTCCGCCCGCGCAAGGATACTGAGTGGTAAAAAACAAGTTAAACTTTTGTGCCGAACGGATTTTCTAAATTGTTTTTTACCCAAAAGCGCAAATATGCGCAGAATATTTTTGTTCCATAATTTTCTCCGTAAAATTTTATATTTTCACAGTTTTTCGTTACTTGGAAGTCGCTGGAAGTAATGCAAATTTTTAAATGTTAAAATTTCACATTAGACTAAATGGCAAATCATAAATTAATTATTTTATTACAGCTATAATTTATGATTTTGACTTTATTTGAGTATGGAGTTAAATACTTAAACGTTGATGTTTGCATTAAATATTTTCGTAATGTGACAAATTGAATTTTTCCATTTTATTCCAAAGGCGTTTGAACTATGCGTTTGGATCACTGTGCGCCACCTACGTCCTCACCACGTCCTCAGGAGGTTGACCCCCCCCAAAAATTGAAAATCGATGTATGGGTAAAGTTAAAGTCGAAACTGACCTAATTTTGACCTAGACTGACCCAAATTATTAGTTTGGTCTAAATTTGACCCAAAATTGACCTAACTTGGACAAAAATAAATTTTGAATTAAATTTGACCTGAAACTTATAAATTAATCAAAATTGACTTAAATTATATATTGTGACCGAAAATTGGCCTAGAATAAATATTTTGACCCAAAACTGACCTAAAATACAAGTTTTGGACAAAATTATTGAGTTTGACCTAAATTTAACCTAGGCTAATATTGTGACCTAGAATTGACGCCAAAAAAATACTCTGACCCAATAAAAATATTTTGACCTAATACTAATGGTATATGGGGGACACTGTGAGAAAAGGGGCAATTTACGTATACCTAGTTTTAGATTTATAGCGCCTTGAATATTCTTGGCTGTTTGGCGCGTAAATACGTTTCTCAATTATTGTAATTGAATTTAAATTACACAAATCATCGGTTTACTTTAATTTAGAATTTTTGGAGAAGTTTAATGACGATCTTAAATTACTTTTGGTCAGTAAACATGGTTTAAACTTGTCCTAAAATATTCTCCATGTTTTGTTGTCCATAAATATGCAAAGTGTTTTACGTAAATTATCCCTATTCTGGTGGAGAACCTCATATACAAAGTTTTACCCAAATTGGGGCCAAAACACATTATTTTACAACAACTTTACCACTGCCAAATTCTGGTGGAACTTTATGCTTTACGTCATACCCCCGAAAAGGACGAAGAAGATCATTTATGAGCTCCATTGCTTTTCGGATGCCTCCAAGAATGCCTATGGTGCCTGTGTGTACCTGCGATCCCACCATGGAGAAGACGATTGGATCTGTCACCTAATTGCTGCCCGTTCGAGAGTCGTCCCCATCAAGATGCCATCTATTCCTAGACTGGAATTGCTTGCGGCCCAGATCGGAGCGAGACTCCCGAATGAAATAATCATTCATCTGAATGGAAGAGTCAAATTCACTCGGATCTGTTATTAGACTGATTCGGAGATCGTGCTTCTTTGGTTGAGGAGAGATTCCACCGACTTACAAATGTTAGTATTCAGACTCTCTCAGCTCCTTTTAACGACAAAGATATCCGCTCCTGGAGCTATGTGAATACTGGAGTAAATCCAGCAGGCAACCTCTCTCATGGATGCTCACCTCAAGAGCTAATTGAGGATGAATACTTGTGGCATGGACCACCATGGATGCTTCTACGACCCAAAACACCCTTTGCACCAGATGAAGATGTACCTCCCTATTCTTCAGACTATGATAGAGAAGAAGCTCCACCTGCACAGAATGTGCACTTGGTCCAGCTGGATGTCAAGATGAATATTTTCCGTCAATTCTCAGACTTGTATCGACTGACGGGGATCATTTCACAAAGCTGATCCATTATCAGAGGGAGAAGAGGAGAGATCCTGGATCTACTCCTTATAAACCAACTGGAAAACTCTATCTCCAACAAGCGGAGAAGGCTCTTGTCCTGCTGGTTCACAACGAGATGTTCTCAGCGGAATTCAAAAAGATTCGAGAAGGAGTCAAATTACCACATGTGTTTGAAGTATAATTGATGATCTGAAAAATACATGACTTTTGTCATTAATTACTACGAAAAGATGAACAGATGAAGCATGAAATTGTACATATTTAATTTCCTTCATTTACTTATTTACTTATTAAATATAACTTTAAGAAATACAGACGAAATTCTCAATTCACTCGTAAAATATTCACATATATTTTTTCTCTCTCCTATGAAAAATTCTACACACAAGAAATCGCCGCATTCAAGATTTATTCTCACTGAGAAACTTGCACATGTAACAACCATTATAAATCGTTCCTGTTTTCTCTAAATTATCAATAAAATTGTCAATAGGTTAAGCATAGATTAAGGAGAGAAAAATAAATATGAATTATTTATAAAGATATGATTTTCTTACTCCTCGCCAGCTTACTTATTATCCTGATCGTCAAAACAGAGTGCAAGTTACTTATTACATGCAACTGCTGCGGTAAAGTACAAGCAATAGTAAAACTTAATTAGATAGAATTTAGGTATAAAAGTAATAACTTATTGTTAGGGATTTAATTCGAGCACTCTCAATTTCATCATCAACCAATTCAATTTATTTCTCCTGAAGAATTGCTACACTCTTTCAAGTTACCTCCGTCCTATTAAAATTATTGAAAGATTAAACATGTTTATAAAGGAGAAGGCCATCAAATGCAAAATATTTGTTATTCCCGTAAACAACATGAGAGTGGACGGGCTTGTCTCAATCCTTTTTTGGACCATGAAGCACTCCTTAGAGTAGGTTAAAGAATTCAACATTCCTCCCTAAAATTCAACGAGCCCCACTCCATGATACTTTGGTGGAAGCACCTGTTCTCGAAGATACTCCTCATACAAATACACCTCAAGACTCTGCATGTCGGCGCCCATCTCATGATGTTCACACTCGGAGCCAAATTTCGGATCCTACGAGGGAGGAGGCATGCCAGAGCGATTGTTTTCAACTGCAAAAATTGCTACCCTTACGTCTGCGCTCCGATTCTACAACAGATAGAAAATCTCCCTCCCTTTTGAGTCAGTCAAATCACTTGCCTTTCGAGATATTGGAATAGACAGTGCTGGACCCTTTTCCATCAGAAGGACCCTAAACCTAAAAGAAAAAAAGGAGAAGAAGATCTGGCGATCATCCAGAGAGATAAAGGGAAACAAGAGAGGGGAAATCCTTCCAAAGGAGAAAATAGATGGTAATGAGTATGAAGTTATCAAAGTCTGGATAACCTTCTTCGTCTGCATGTCAACAAAGGCCGCCATCCTTGTAGTCGTCAAGGAATTGTCCACTGATGGATTCATGATGGCTCTCATACGTCATACCAATCCTCGAGGATTCCCCACCACAATACATTCGGATCGTGGTACAAACTTTGTCGGAGCTGCAAAGGAGATCTTGAATTGGATGAAACAAAATCAAGAAAAGCTCAGGAATACCGCTCAAGTTCAACATCAGATTGAATGGAGATTCAACCCCACAGCCACCCCTTACATGGAAGGCCTATGTGAGGCTGCGGTCCAGACAATGAAATCTCATTTGAAAAGGACTGAGGACTCAGACCCTGGATTATTCACATGTATACTCGGCTCTGATTGAAATCACCATAACTATGAACTCTCGGCCCTTACTCCCTGCTTCAGAGGACATCAATGACTTAAACAACCTCACTCCGTGTCATTTCCTGATTGCAAGAGCGGCCCCAGAGGTCCCTGAGCCAGAAGAAAATTATCGAGCGGAAAAGAAGAGGGTCTCTCCCGGTACCGCTTAATAAAAAAGGAAACGAAGAGATTCCGCGACATGTGGTATCGAGTCTACTCTCAAGTCCCTTCAAGCCCGGACAAAATGTACTCATGTTTAAAGAAACCTGAATGCAGGCGATCTCATCCTCATTGTGAATAATCTAGAGCCCACCCGGCAGTGGAAAGCAGGAAGAATCATCAAGGCCAACTCAATTCCAGGAACCGGCATTGTCCGACGAGTTGATCTTAAATCCTATTGCAAGTATCAAGAAAATGAATGGGAAAATATCATCCCGGGAACACTAGAATTCCAGATCTTTAATTATAAACATGTGTCTCAACTCAACCCACTTCCAAAAGAGGAAGATTGCTAGCTAGATTTCTATAAAGGTACCAGAAATAAATAAACGTTGATGAATATTATTATCACACGTAACGTTTGCAAAAGTATGTTTAATAATCCCTATTTTGTTGTGTGTCTTTTGGGTTAGGACTAAAACAGCTTTTTAATCATAAATATAAAAATGAAGTAAATCAAGAGAATATCAAATTCTCATTATTTCCCACAAATAACGAATACCTACATAGGTATGAAATACTTGTTATATATATTTTCCAAATTCTTTCAATTTAACTTAAATATGAGTTGCCACGATGTCTACGATGTCAAAAATCTTCAAATCTTCAAATCATCAAATCTTCAGTCTTTAAATCATCAAATCTTTTCTAGTGATCCCGCAAGAGAGGTCAGATTGTTGAATTTTATTGGGCATGTATGTACCTCCGTGTAAATACCGTGCAGATACTTTAACGTGTGGATCCCATATGGACATCACGTTGGGAACTTTTCCCATTCAACTTATGTAGTTAATAATCCAGTTAATATTACAAATGGGGAAAGACTAGGGTACCCTAGCGACAGGATTCAGTCTGGACTTTGGATCGTTGAATTTTGGTGCGTGCACGAGGGACTTGGAGCCAAACTTAATAAAACTGATCTCATTCTGTTTACTAACAAGAGGAATTGTAGACTCAGACCTGTCAAACTAAATGGACTCACACTTCCGCGTAAAAAAGTTGTACGGTACCTAGGGCTTCTCCTTGATGAGAAGCCAACATGTTCTGAACACTGTCAGGTTAAAGTACGCAACGCGAAAATAGCTCTCGGGTGGTGTAGACGGGTTGTGTGGACGATGTGGGGACTTAAACTACATGTGATGCACTGGCTTTACACAGCGGTTGTTAGACCGACGGTAGAGTATGGCGTCTTTGTCTGGACTCCTGCTCTTCTCGTTCAGCCACGCGTTTACATGCTCACTCAAATTCAACTATTAGCTTGCCTGTTGGTCACTGGTTTTTGCAAGACCGACAAGGGCCAAGGAGTGTATCATAGGCCGTCTTCCTATGACGGTTTATCTAATGGGAAGAGCGATCCTAGCCCGACAAAGATTGAAAGGAAATCAGTTGTGGAAGTACTCTGGTCTCACTTGCGGAGGGAGGAGCCATGTGGGGGTGTAATGCCTGGGCTACTCAAGACCCGCATTGAACATGTCTCTCGACTTGATCGGCTTATTGTCCCTAGGAGATCGCAGCTACTCTACAAAAATGATGAAACTGAAAGATTGGACCTCTTTTCTTGAAGACATCTGGTTGAGTTTGCTATACGGATGGTTCACGAGCAAATGTAAAATCTGGCTATGGTGTCCTTGTAGAGTTGGGAGAGGGGTATCAGGTCCCTCAAGTGGTGAGCACCATTTCTTGCTCGCTGGGACATTATACTCAAGTTTTTTAAACAGAGTTGTATGCTATACTAGATGCGGCGGATAGACTCACTTTCCTCTTATTGAAAGAAAAGGAGGACGTAGGTCTTCCTATACGCATTTATAGTGATAGAGCAAGCGTTCTGCAGGTTCTCCATGGCCAAAAACCATCGTCGGGATTGGTACGCGAGTGCAACTCTAGACTCAATGACCTGGCTAGGATATCCCAGGTTACACTGGAATGGATCCCAGGTCATTCGGGCTTTAGAGGTAACAAGCGCGTTGACGAATTAGCAGGCTGTCCGGTGTAGGACTTTGTTAGCCCTGAACTGGCACTTTCCCTGTCTCCTTTGCTGGTTCGTGACTGGCAACGTAAACTACACACGGCAGTGGAAAAGTAGCTCTACTGAAGCTCACACGCGTCAAATCGTCAGACACTCTCTGTACGATTCGGTAGCTCTTATGCTCTTGAATCGGGAAAGATTAAAATGGCTCATGTATATCTATACTGGTCATAACCTTGTTAAAAAACATCTGCACAGGATGGGGCGCGTGGACTCTCCTCTACTGTATGTCCGAAATGTGAAGTGGAGAAGGAGTCTGTGGTGCATCATCTGTGCAGATGCCCGTACCAAAAGTATGTGTTAGAACGGATGGAGTACCTTGACTGGTACTTTGTCTCAGATGATACCATACATACAGCTCGTAAAGAAGACCTCTTGGCCTATATTAATTCCACTGGGGTCTTCAAATGAGAGCTAAACTTAAAGTTGCTCGGGGTTGCAATTGATCAACATTGGTGTACGCGGTTTCTGGTCACTTCAACTATAAAGGAAACATCCCTACAATACAATACAATAGTTAATATTTAATATGTAATTCTAAGATTAATTATAATATCTTTTTCCTCTGTTAAACTCAATGCAAGGGAAATTCCTTAAAGTTGTAAGATGATTAACATTAAGTTAATATGCTTATCTACGTTGAACGGACGTTCACCTCTGAACTCTTCTACCTTTGGAACATCACGCGATGTTCTCTTTCCCCTATTGAAAAAAGATGCTCTGCTCATAAAGAAGATTCCCAGAAATCTTCATTACAAGAACAAGTCTTGCTTCGTATATTCACTTAAGTTTCATTCTGAAACTCTAATAAATAACATCCAGTTGAATTCACAACTCAACGTAATAGTATTTTTCAGTTTAAATACATTCAAAATCTACGTTGGGTTAATGTCAAGTAAGGCTACGGGGAAATATAAGATAAAAATAAATAATAACTCTATAAATATTAATTATCGATTATTCTATTGGAAAGATTTAGGTTATTATTACTATTAACTCTCACACAGGTAAGAGTTAATATAAATCGGTCGTTCTCATGAAATACTTTGGAGGCCACGTCCAAACCCTAGTCGTCCTTGGTCAGAGACCTTGATTTACTCTCACGGCTTTGTTGTTTGATTGCAAAAAATGTGGTGAGCACAACAGACATTTTCTTTCCTTTTTCTTATAACTGGGGTTGTAAACATTTGCTTCCTGCGCCCAGCCTTTTGTTTATTCTAAATTCTAACATGAAACAACAATCTGGTGTCTTCGCTTTTAGGTGTAAATAAAAGTTGAATTTGAATTTTTGTCCGAAAATCTAGGTGAACTTGGTCAATGGTATTTGGTTGCAGTGTACTTATTGGCAAATACGCTTGTGGAAAAGTATGATTCACGGTTCACATGGTCGGAAATTAGGCGTTTTTGTTTGGTTGGTTGATATACAGAATTGGAAATGTGTGGAAAGATAGAATTTTATTGTGTACATTAAAATGACTGAACATGGGAATAAGAATAAACTAAATAAATAAAAAATTAAAAAATTAACACAAGAGCTCACACAAAAAATGGGAAATTGAAATTTTTGTCTATAATGAAAGGTTTGGACTTTTGATATCTGTGTGGGAACGGCAAAGGGATTTCAGAGGAGTAGATTTGGACTCATTTACCATGTTCCTTATAACCTTTCGACACTGCCTTGAGTCCTTTCAGCAGCTCGGACGAACGGACGGACGGGAACTGGTTTTGATTTCGTTTCTGGGTTCCTCCTGGAGGTTTGCAACCGAGGTGCAGGCACAAAAGACAAGTCTATCGTAGGTGCGGTTTTTTTATAAAATAAAATTGCATAGTTACAGGGGTCATATTCATGTACTACACAAAAAGTGTGACTCAATTGAGTATATTTACGTATGCTTCGGTCGTCAACAAGCAGTTCCCATTTGGGCCAACTTGCAAATGCACTCACGTTGGGAAACGACGCAGTCTCTGCTAAGCAACTTATTTGGCAGCGCCTGGCACTGCCTGAGGCAAAGGCGGTTACGAAAGGTACTGCAGGAAATTTTCTCTATAGTTTTGTCACCCGTAACGAGCGTTGTTTACGTACCTGTTACAGAGACCAATGTTCATTTGTACATGTAAATGAATAAGCTTCTGAGAAACATGCAGTAAAAATATAAAAGAGAAGGAATTTAAACCGCCGAATTGTTGCAGTTACAAACTTTATATGATCTTTGGATATCTTCAGAATGCAATTTTGGAAAAAGTACTTCCACGCAAATTTGTGTCGGCGTGGGACAAACGCATTTACAAGCCATCTCAGAATCCTTGGTACAGTACTGTGTGGCTCGAAGAGGGATCGGTGTCGGTTTCGGTTCCTCATATAGGGCTGCAACACATGTGCAGGCACAAAAAGATACCCGAGAGGCTTTATTGGTATTGTATATACCTATTTTTAAAATAAAATTGCATAGTTACAGGGCTCATATTTACGTAAGACCAAAAAACGTCGACCCAATATATTTACGAATGCTTTGGCAGTCAGCAAGCAGTTCACATGCGTGTCTACTTGCAAATACACTCACTTAACATGCCATAGCACCGTTTGCCAAAGAACATCCCTGGAAGCGCCTGGCATAGCTTGTTGCAGTCATATGTGTAACAGCGAAATGTGTATATAGACTGGGTATTATCAATGCGCTTGTATTTATTTACCTAATGGAGAGATCAATGTTCATGTGTAAATTTGAATGAATAAGCTTCTTCAAAACATGCAGTGAAAATATAAAAGAGATGGAAATCAAACCGCCAAATTTTTGCAGTTGCAAACGTCAAATAATCTATCGCCATCTGCAGGATGCAATTTTGCCTGCTTTACTCGCATGCAAATTGGTGTCGTATTGGCGTCGGAGCAAACGAGTTTGCAAAACATCTCAGTTACTGGGTCACAATTCTGTGATGTTTTGTCGCCTGCTACTTACTTGTCGGCTGCATTCACGGATATGGCGTCAAACGTCAACTGAAGAATCCCAACGACCAGCAAAAACATGGCCACGGCTCCACAGTTGACATTCTCGGACGTCCTCATCTTCAATATTTAATGTAGTTACCTGTATGTACAATGAGATAAAGACTCAGGGCAAAAATACACTGCCGTCCTACAGTCGACAGTGAAAGATTCAAAAACCATTTACGTTTACCCGAAAAATTCTCACGACATTTTATGTATAAATATATGTATGATATATATGATATACGGAGGAAAATGTAAATGAAATAAAATTCCTTATTGTTAGTAAAAAACAGTAAAAATAACAGTATTCCGGTATTTTAGTCAGCTATTACGATATTACCTGTGTTAATAGCAGACTAGGCTTCTAGTATATAGATTTGGGATGACGATGACGGTGATTTAGCAAGAGAAACATCAACGAGTGATTCTGAAATACCAATGGATTTGCAATAAAATTGACTCGAGTTTTTATACGAATAAAATGGATCAAATGCGGAATATTTGAGGGAATTGTCAAAGATTAGTGAGTTCGGTGACCCGCCATTTGCAGGCGCTTGGATGCTTCAACGAAACAATGAAGGATCATAGGAATATGAAAATGGAATTAGGCCGGTTGAAATTGTGGGGTAAAAACCCTTTCAATCTTTCATTGTTCTGTGGCCTCAAATAAAGGGAGAATATCAATGTGTATAGTTTGTCAGAACGGCTTTATATACGGAATCGTTTCACTACATAACTTTCATACATCTGAATCTTTTGTTCTGTTCCCATTCCCAATTTCACCAATGCAAACTTCACAGTATGTTAATTTGAATGGGAAGGATTGAAGAATTTTATAATTGATATATAAATAAAATATTTGAAAATGATCGTTTTGTTTCACGTTTTAATGGGAAATTGGTGAATGGTGAGTCCGAAAATGTGCCATAGCAGTTTGCGATAGATTGACCTAATCTATAAATAATGCACTTCAATTCTTATGAATCGTCTTTGGGCTGAGTTTTCTGTTTGGTCTGCATAGAATTTTCAATATACAGCCATCATCTACTATACGCGAACTCTATTGCAAAGTATACACTACAGAACAGCTGTCAATAACAATTAAAATTTCGCACGAACGCATAGCTTCACAAGACAAAGACCTGAGTATTGCATGCATGCATTGCATTCCATGCATGTGAGTTTTTGTTCATATTTGATGGTAGTCAGTAAGCGTGATGTTAGGGGGAAGGGCGGGTAAAGGTACACCAAGTACTGTTAAATAGCCATTTAGTTTTATTCTGTATAAACGTTTGACGTGTGCATGTTTTTTGTAGCCTACAAAAATCTACACTTGTGAAACATCCAGTTTTTTTCATGAGAAAATTGCAGTTTTGTTCTCGACGACAAACTTCCACAGAATAAATGCAGGACATTACGCCACATGGACCTTCACATTCTTCAGACAAAGATATTTGAAAAATTCCTATTTCTGTGCGACACATTGTTTTGAATACTTTAGAATTTCAATGGGTAGTCCAATTAACCTCCAAAAAATAATCATTCATGAAATCCAAAAATTTGATAGCTCTTTTTTAAAAGTAAAGGTGGTATATTTTGGCACAACGCACCCCATTTTGCCCCAGTTTTGCGACGGTGGTCCAAATAAGGCAAAGACGTGGGTGAAGTTGCTTGAAACGTTTGCACCATATACATAAATGACATTTGCAGCAATACCATTTTGCGACCATTACTGTAGACACAAGTGGTATGTTTTTACCCGTAGTTCCTTTACAGTTTGCCAGTTGAATAGGCACACGGTTGAACTGTGATTCATCATAATATTTATTGTGAATTGGGAATAAATGTGTAGGAATATCTGAGACAATGAACGTCAACGTCTTGATTTGGCCTTTAGCCTCATTTAAGATGATTTGTTTCAATATGAATTAGATTTAGACGAAACGTTGTAAAACTAAAAATAGGACAAAACAAATACAAATACATCATTCTAATTCTGTATCCTAATGTGTGCGGAGATAGTGTAAAGTGAAGCGGGAGAGAACAAGAGTTTGTTCACATTTCACCTGTCCCCATTTCATTAAATTGTCCATGACTCAAGCGGCTTCATTCCATAAACTGACTTAACACACAGTTCCAAGTGAACAAGATCATTTAACCTTTCCTTTTGTCTTCTTTATTCCTTAATTAATTCTACACACGCATCCTTTCTTATATCGTATGTAAAGATCACAAAAACTCAATTAGTACTTGTAATCGCCTACATGATGCATTCATTATCTAATATTTGGTATCCCACAGGGATCCATCACAAACATGTGGGCGTCAACTCTATAAGGATATTTCTTTGGAATTGGCATGGCCATCCACTTACATACTTAATTAATTAATCTCTCATGACGCGTTGTTCTTGTTGTACAAACTCGATCAGGGATTTTTCAATAAGTAATCTTAATGAGATTTCCGGGTTCTTATTGCCATTCGAACAATAAACGAGAAACGATTTTCCTGTACTGCACGATACAAACTGGGGTTTGGGTTTATGAAATAAATTGAATGACAACTTGACCTACTACAACGACCAGTACTTGTCCACTCGGGACCGGGACATTGATTGGTTGGCGGTGAACTGCCCAAGGGAATATGGCCGGGACTCGAATCCCTATACAAAGTGTCAACTTGACAATTCCTGACCGCATTCATTTAGCTTAATTTACAGTTGAGAAGGTTGACTACAAAATTAAATATTCAGTAAATTGATGAGCATGTAAATGGCTCAGAGCTTTTGGCTCTAATTATTATCATTTAAAAATATTTAACATATTTAATATATTTTTGGGGGACTTCCAGTGTGGAAATTGGTATGCAAATGAAAAAGTTGGAAAACAGAAGGACAAATTACATCAAGGTTTGAAATTGAGATTTTCGAGAATCCACATTCTGGGAATTCTGAGGCAAACATTGATCCCGGAACTCTGAAGAGGATGCAATTCAATGTGATTTTGACTTCTCAAAGCGAAACTTAACACGGGTCGGATCCTCTGAGTCCACCCCTGACGAGTTTATACACGGGGTTCGTGAACAGCCGGTTCGTGAATAACCGCTCGTCCGTCAAGCCGTCAGCTCGCAAAGTCCCTGGGGATCCGTTTCAGGGGCCATCAGGGCGGCGAAGGCGATGGTTGAAAAGAGCCAGTCGGGGATGACGCGGCGGAGGCGGGGGGTGGGATTCGCGCTCATGATGTACAACCAGAGGCCCTTTGTTTTTGTTCCCCATAAGGGGAAAATGCAATGTGCAACGGCAGTTTGTCAATGAGGAGGGAGGTCAAGGTCACGCCGAGGATGGATAGGAAAATGGCAAGCCATAAGGAGGGCATGAAGGGAAGGAGGAAAGATTTCCAGTTCATCACTAAGGGCAGGAGGACTTTGTTATGAAGTTGATTGAAGATGTTGATGGAGAGCGTGGCGAACAGGTCCGCAACCATGAGGCCACTAGAGGTCGCCCGGGCCCCTCTGAGGTCGCATGTAAGCCGGGATTTTTACCAAACAAGGCCGGGCTCTGCTAGTTTTTCATTCGTTTACTGATAAAAACAATTCAAAAAGATCAATTTTAAGCAAAAATCCTGTCAAATTGGGTAATTTTGCTTCAAAATTTTCTGGTTCGCAATGCTGGTCGTCAATGTTTTACACAATTTGTGTTTTGATAGTTTTGAAGGTGGAGAAAGAGCCATTTTTGTTAAGGAATGTGAATTTTTGTCCATGATCGCGGAAAAGGCCTCGGCGGAGATCATCAAGCAGTACGGTCAAACATCAAACGTCGCCAATTGAACCCAAAACTCGCCCAAACATGATGAAAAGGAAAATAAACAATAAAACGAGCAAATTGGCAATTCTTTTATTTCCCGCCGACTTTTCTAATTCATTAATATATTAAGGACTTCACGACTCAAAATTAGCAAAAAGTAATGTCAAAAACTGACTGGGCGGGCACATTGGTCCGACAACCGCGAGTCTTGCTGTTATCATTCCAATAGCCGTAAGCCTCGGGACAAACGCGCTTCACATACTGCCGCCAGGACTCCGTCCCGCCATTACTAGTGCAGGCGACGACGGAGCCCTTGGGATTCTTCCGCTGGAGCTCTCCCGGACACTCACTATTCATATCAAAGGGACAATCCCCGTCCTTACAGCTGTTATCTTTGGGGGAGGAGCGAGGAGTGATGCGCATGCGGAGATTGAATCCATCGACGAGACTGATGGAGAAAAAGTCCAGCCATTGTCCGTTATAGTTTTGATCCAGGGTGAGCTCGGCGAGGGAGGCCGGGGCTTCACCTCCTAAACCTGCGCACTGTAGTCGATCCGCGCAATTGGCCGTGTCACAATGCCCTTGACCTTTGGAATTGAAAGCGCAATTGGTTCGACCCCAAATCCGACCCGCCCAACCTTGCTCCACTTGAAGGGACTTTGTTGAGGAGCCTTTACGGAGCTCGAAACCTCCATTATTGGGGGAGGACCATTGATGACCATTCCCCTCCCGTTGACCGTTCGTCCCCACCCAAACAGTGTAAGGGCAATTGTTTCTGACGTTGATTTTACTGCTCCAGATCAATTGAATGAGGATGAAGAGCGCGAGGATTTGAATTCCCATTCTCAATCCCATCGTGAAAATGCAACAGAAACACAAAATTCGTACGGCGTTTTTCTTTGGTTTTTTTGTAGTATAGTTTTGATGGTTCAAAATGGAGTGGATGAATTGAAATTGAAGACAAAAGGTTTTAAATATAGGAGTCGAAATGCGTCAGACAAGGACCAGAAAAACTCATTATTTCACCACAAAGCCGGATGAATAAAATTCCCAATGCTATATATTAACTTAAAATATGAATGTTTTTCTGGGGGAAAATGCGGTTTTATTTGTTATTGCTTTTTCATACACCCACAATCAAAATACACCATATGAAAAAACCGCAAATCCACAATGACAAATTGTTTGAATCTTCCGCCGCGGATGAGGGAATTTAAATAATTTTTATTCATAGCATTTTCAATTGGACGTACAAGCAGACTCACAAGAATGGAGAACCAAACTGTAATTTATGAAGGGACGACCGGGAAAAGTCCTTGAATTTCAAGGATTCCACTGCTCTTTGAACTGCTCCTTTTCCTTTTCGTTTTGGGCTTTGACTTCAGTTTCAGGTTTAGCGGCCGTTTGATGCTCGTTGTAAACATGAATGGCATCATTCACTTCCGCCCAATTCAAATTTGGGAAATAACACTTCATGACCGCGAGCATTTCCACGTAGGATTCAAAATTGGTTTCCTTGAAAGTTTCCCGCGTTCCCTCCACCATCGTTTTACCATGACAGCAAACGTACTCAAAGTCGGCCATCTGTCCATTTGCATCCGTCAGGACTTTGGTAATATTGAAGAGGAAAATATTGTGAAGGAATTGAGATGAGATGGGGTCAGCAAAAATGGTGGTCATGCTCTCATTGAAGTCATCAAAGGTCAATGGGGTCAAGTTGAAGAAATAGTCCAGCCGGAGTCCGCCTTCCGATTCCTTTAAGTATAAGGAAAATGTACCGAACCGACGTACCGATATAAGAAATATATTTAAACGATAGGGACTTTGGTACAGCCAACGTAAAAAGGAAATCGTTAAAATTTTGGTGGGGAATTTTTGAAATCCTTTATACGACGGATTTACCAATGTCCATCATAATCACAAAAGTTTACTAAAAAAATGAACGACAAATAATGGAAATTCTGATGGGAATCCTTTTTTAAGGGTCATTTGGATATAGGGCTACCTTAAGTGGACCATGGATGGGGCAGCCATCGTACACGACTCGCTCATACCTTGGATTCTCCGGATTTGGATTGAACCGGAATTCAAAGGTGAACCCACCAGCGGTCCTTTGAAATGGTAGATGGTGGAGCGGGACTGGCTCGAGGAGAGGTCGCCCAAAGCCCTGGTCAATTAAATACAATTCTTCATTGTCACCGACAAGTCGGACGATGGTCATGATGTGACTTTCAAGGACTTCCCAAGCCGGTGAACTCGCTCCCACAATGAAAACATCAAAGCCCAAATGCTCCAGAACCAATTTAATAAAAAAATTATTGTGAATACACGTCCCGCCACAATTTCTTGCTCCCGTCCGGATCACTTCCGTCACAGTTGGGCATTTCCGGTCCGATTTGGGGACACAACTCCAACTCACGTTCTATATACAATCGGGCAATCGGGCAATCGTACCAGTAATATTGAATATTGAATATTGAAATCGCTATGTAAATTTTTTTTTTGCCAATAGTTAGTTTTGAATTTTGAAAAACGCGCTTGGATTTTTTTTTTTTTTTTTGTATTTTCCACGTTTTCCTCTCTCACCTGATAATAAATTTTCTGGCTGTACGCCAAAACGAAAGTTTTGAGGAATTGGATTTTGTTGTCTTGTAACTGTTGAGCCCAATTGGAAATGCCGAGTTTGATGGTGAGGAATTCCTCGGCTATTCCTACCGTGACCATTTTCCACAAGATTACATATTGAATGAGAACGAACTGACAGAGCAATTGACAAAAAAATTGCCAATAAATGTGATGTCACAATAGCTTGTGAATGGCGAGAGTTGAAGGATAATTATAATTATAATGATTTAAGTCTGCCATTAAAACAGATGGCCGTGACAGTGACAGACACTGATGAGAATTACATGAATAAATTTAGATCGAAGGCTTTCGAACTCGTGGGTGTGTGTGTGTGTGCTGGAGCCGCTTTTATCTCTTCAATTTCAATTAGGCAATTATACGCTTCACCTTGGAACTTGGACATTGTCGCTGCGTGTGTGTGGTTCAAACATTTTGACATTTGAATTTCAATGCTCAATAAAAAATAAAGGATTTGTACAACAGAGGCATTCTTCTCATTCATTTTTTTTTACACACATATAAGTTTGGCTTTTTTATTGCGTCCAATTTTCAATTCTGAAAACTAAAATCCAAAATCATCCAATGAATTTTGTTTTTGGGAATAATTTTGAATTTGGATCAAAAATTTGAAAGGAAATTTGGGTAAAGTGCTATTATATATAGTCATGATGATTTATCATATGGGTTTGAGGTGTTTTCCCATTTGTGTGTGTATATTACTCAAACAACACATTCACCGTTGGAGCATTTCTGTAAATAAAAAAAGAAGGAAATCACACTTAGTTGAGATAATTCAAAAAAAAAAGCCCGCCAGTAAACAAGACTATATATATAGTCACATGATGGACAAATATACACAGGGAGAAAATTTAAAAAAAATAAATTACCCCGCCGGTTCCACAAGGGCTGCTATCAGCAGGGACTTTATTCATCGTACTGATCATCAAAACAAAAGACAAAATGATTTAAGTGAAATATATACTTTAAATTATATATACGTGAAATACACGTGAAATGGCGAGTGTGTGTGGATATTGAGCTTTTTTACCTGATGTAATATGAGCCGGCGGCCGCCGCTGGATAACGACAAATCAAATTCTTGCAGAGCTCTGACGCCGTTTTAGTCGGCTCCGCCTTTGCATAAAGTATATATGTACATGATTATATATTATAGTATATTTATTAAATTCCGTGACTTTCCTCAATTTCGTTTGAAAGAACAAAGTTTAAATATAATATAGGGGTTCCAATTTAGTAATACTGTAATTTACCTTTGCATCAGTTCGCCCAAGGTATTTATTACATTGTTGGTCCATGGTGAGCCGATCACCGGGGTTCGTCCCGATGGCTGCCCAACTGGAAGTGGCTTGATTGGACCTCAAACACGCTCCTTGATCCGAACTGCATATAATACAAGGTACACACTCAATGTAATATACAAGTGTGTGTAACTAATATTTCTCAAGAAGTGTATCAAGTTAAATTGTGTTCAAAATTCAAGGGAAATTCCGGGAAAATTGAAGGAAAATTGAAGGAAGCTTGTAAGGAGAATTCAAGACAAATTATCAAAAATTCATTGAAAATTCAAAGAAAAGATTCAGGAAAATTGAAGGAAAACTCCAAAAATATTCAAGGAAAATTCAAGGAAACTTTTAAGGAAAGTTCAGGAAAAATTCATCGAAAATTCAAACAAGATTCAGGGAAAATTCACAAGGAAAACCCATCAAAAATTCAATGAGAAAGTGTAACGGTATCAAGGAAAATTAAAGGAATATTCAAGGAAAAATCAGTGAAAATGATCAAACATTTATCTTTATCGAAAATTCAAAGCAAAAAGGAAAATTCGAGACAATTTCCAGTAAAATTAAAGACCCTATATTGGACGACATGACGAGAGACAAAATTGTGCGGGGAAAACGGCGGGAAACTCACTCAATATAATTCTTCATGAGGGTGTTACTACATGCGGAGAAAAGGAATTTGTTTTTGGTGCCATATCCCTTATAACTCATGATATATCCTTCGTCCCACGAGCAACCGGCTGAGTCTTTGTCCCCATCATGTGGACTCCCCAAATTATGCGCCAATTCATGGGAAATAGTCATCGCTCCCCTCCAAAAAGCCCCTTGATCCGCGCTCACACTCGTATCCAACATCATCTTCTAATAAATTCACACACACACACACACACCACAGAATCGGAATGTTATATATCGTCGGCTAATTGTAAGTTGCATCACCCTGTATTATCATTTGGCCCTGGAAGGCGCATACTGCGCGTGAGCATATATGAACGCGCACGCACATTCACCTTCTGGGGCCAAATCCAAATGATTATACAGGGTGATGGAACTTATTATTAGACGACGATATACACAGAATTGAGAAACTGTAAATCAAATCCAACACCTTGAATATTTTGAATCATATACATACTTGGTTATCGATTTTCGCACAAGCACCGCCAACCCAAGCAAGCCCAGCAATCCCGCTCACAAAAGTCCCATTCGCATCCTTGCTCTTGTACTCGACACCGGACAAAAGTGGACTGAGGTCATGTGGGGTCACGTTCCCCTGTTGAAGATACATGTACGAACTGAATTTGGTGAGGACCGTGTCCATATCGTAGGAGCCATCCGGTAATTTACTTTGCTCGATGAAGGGCTGCGCTGCCAGATCCTGTGTAATTGGTGAGTGCAGAAGAAAACCACAAAAATCCGAAATTAACTCGGGTCAATCTTCAATGTGAAAATTAAAGATTATTTCTTGAGTAGTTCATTAATTGGAGTTCAGTCAATTAAACTTGAATTGTATATGCACATTAGTGGCGGGATTTTTTGAATTATATATAAAGTTTACATTCATGACGATCATGCCCGAGACTTTCATTGAGATTTTGGGGTTGGTGGAAGTGGCATAGCGATTGTTGATGGCATGAACCAGGATTTGAATGTAGTCCGTCGCATTCTTTGTATTTTTCCCCAAATTCACCCATTGCTTGTTGTCCAAGACGAAGAGGAGTTCCGGTTCGGCGGTGGTCGGGGCCGTCGTTAGTCTCAAATTTCGATTCACATTCGAATACGTCAAAGTCTGATTTGCGTTCCCTATACATTATATACATTTATACATATCCCAATTAAAATTGACGAGAAATTATTTTTTAATTAACTTTTGTATATACATTTTGTAAAAATAGTAATTGTTTGTTTTTACTGTAGTCCATCATTCGGGGCTCGGGCGCTTCATAATTATGCGCAGTGGCCACATGGGATTGAGTTTCTTGGTTGAACGTGATGTGATGCCCGTCCAAAATCCCGTCCTAAAAAATCGTTCACGAATAATTATTAAGCATTTTTTATTTTTCATTGTCATTACTATATAATTTAATTTAGTCAATTATATTGTTGAATTTTTTTGCGGACAATGGTCCGTTTTAGTTTTTATGTAAATGTAAAGTACAGTGTGACAAAATTATTTATGGACAGTTTCTTATGAAAAAATTTACCGATGGTTGTTTTACATGTCAATACATATGGGCTCCCATATGTACGCACATGTAAAACAACCATCGGTAAATTTTGTCATAAGAAACTGTCCATAAATAATTTTGTCACACTGTA
>JAIUND010002842.1:0-19382 GCA_034699125.1 Gisinianus flammeolus | reverse complement strand
AATTTATTACCACAGCGGTAGCTCCAAATACTGTTACAGAATGGTAATAACTTGGTAGTAAAATTATTTGCAGTGTATCAATTTAATAATAATTGTGTTTCCGAAAATAATTTATTGGCTTGACATTCTCATTATTAAGAGTTCATTTTGTGTACAATACATCTGAAAAACATTCTTCTTCAGTGATTGCATACAAATAATGCATACATTTACTACTAGTATTTACGTTCACTTTTCCAGATCTTGACTACCCAGTTACACGGAGATGTAAATTTTCTAGTCGCACAATTCGTATGCTTAAGTAATAGCAAACTAAACACATAAACGTGACTAAAATTTTGCAAATAGACGAAACCTTTTAAAGTAACACATCTACATTTGTATTTATATTTGGATTTAGTTGTGATTCGTATTTATATATGTAATGCCGTTGCACTTGCTGGATCATTGTGATTATCAAATGCATTTTAAGTTTGGTTCCATAAATACACGTTTTCCCCCATCAAATTAAGTATAATTATATACGTGATAAAATGTACATTTAAGTTTTAAACAGAGCATTAATCGACACTCTTAAAAACACAACTCAATATAACAAAATAGTTCATAAATATACATAGGCATTGTAAATGATTATAACTACATAAGTAAATACCTATAGTTATAATAAAACTTTGTAGTATTACACTTAAAAAATTCTGGAAAGATTGTAAGATGCGTCTATATTTATGCTTATCTGACGAAATCAAAAAGTGTACATCAAAATGTTATATGCTATAGAACAATAGTAATAAATAATAATAGTATAATAATAGTAACAGACTTTTTACCTATATGTTTTCATAATATCATACATAGTATAAGTTTCGATTAATTAAATCTTAAAAATAATTGTATAGGTCTTTAAAATCATTGGTTCAGCAAGTATTTGAATGGTGTAGATACGTACTATTACGTACACACAATATTTTCGGATTTGTGTGATAAAATAGCATACTATATAATGTTATTACTGATGATTTCACTTATTGCACTGTGCTCATGATTACTGATTGCGACCACGATGGCATTTTATAATATCATTTTTTAACATTTTCGATTATGCTGTGTACATCATTTTTTATTTCATTTTGTCATTTTCAAAGAATTATAATGTGTATTTATAATATAAGTATATAGAATAATACGGGTGTAATAAAAGGTATTTACAATTTGTAGTTCATACAAGACTAATTTGAGTACACACATACTACACACTTTATGTGCTACACATTCGACATACAAAACTAGTGCAAAACAATCTTCGTATTCCTTTCAGAAAAGGCTGTCATCATATCATACAATTCATGCTTGCATGCGTAATTGCACAAACTATTTTACGCAATTTTTTTTTTCTGTTTTGACGAAAACATAGTTAAAAGTGAAAATTCTAAAATGCAGAATTACAATATTAAAAAAGACTGAAAAGTAAGAAAAAAAACATATCACTGCTCCTTCTACGTCTTAAATACCTATAGCTTAGATGACAGAAATGTGCTAGTAATAAGCTCTCTATAAAATATTCGTCTACGTACACCTATTGGCTAGGTAGCGTGAAAGGATACATCATTATTCAGTCAGTACAAATAGCTACAATGAAACGTTAAATGCCAATTAAATAATTTTAAAACTCTACCCGAGCACCGATATTCGTTCTCATTTGATTACATTTCATTTAGAAACCTACGACTGTGAACGGGCGTACCAACCCTGGCATGTCAGTCGTTCACATTTTGTATTAACATTATACACATGTTATGACTATAAGTAGTTGCGGCAATTCATTAGTCATTAAGATTAAGATTTATCATAAGATTTGTTACATTTTACCTAAAATTGATTATTATGTTTTATTGAAAAGCTACAACTCTAACGATATGCTTCTCATTCGTTTGTTTCTTTTTAACATGAGGGAAACGCTAATTGTAAGTTCATCATTCCGAACCCCCCTTTTGCCTTCTATAGAATGATATTCATTACTCAACAAAAAGAATAACACAAAGCAAAGATAGTGTAAAGCAATAGAAGTAAGAGTACAAAAAACTAACTAGTTTATAGAGAAATTCATTGGTGTAACTAGATAAAAACTATGAATGTAGGACTGGAGTTTACTTGAAATACCACTACGAAAGGTAACATGTAAATTAATATTTTAATAAAATTAAAATATTAATTTTCTATAAGATCAAAGGTTTAAACTCTTATTTTGAGAGCAAAAAGTCTTTAGTACAGGAAGACTAGGTAATCATCCATAAACTTGTAAAGCTTAACTTATTGTTAACATACTTTAATAAAAGTGTAAGAATATTTTGTTTTTAGTCTCCTCCTATACAGTACTAAGGGGCACATCAATTATTTAGGTGTCTAGCATAAAATACAATACAATATAACATATGCGAGTGTACTATATGCAATATATTAAATAGACACATACATGGCATGTGCAAATGATGATAGTCATGGGTACTCACAATCAGTGAGTGCTGCTCACTCACATTTCGAATTTAGCAAATAACACTGATACATTCTTCAGCTGAGTTATAATTACTAATACAACTCTGATTTAAAAATCAACTCTGGTTTATAATGTAAAATTAACATTTTAAACGTATAGGTAAGTAGTTTCATATAACACGTATCTTTATCTATAATATACTATCGAGTTATAAAATTAAAACATGAATGCGATACAACATCGTACAAATTCATACAAAGACATCTGTTTCAACCCTTCTGGAATTGGTAAATTATTTTATTTTGTTTCTTCTTCAAGTGTACGAATTTCAGAAACAACTGCATTAAAACGGTCCACCAATCAACTAATTGTCATTGATGGTATGCTCCTAATGCATAATGTATTTAAAAGTATACAATAACAAATTTAGCACAAGAAAGAAAAATAACTAACGGAACAAAATAATCATTAATAAAATACATTGACTTGGGCACGATGTGTACAGTGTACACATAATATTATAATTACACTAAGTGAAGTCGATATGGCAAACGTCAAAAGCGTAGTGGGCCATGAATGTGAAGGTTTACACAAAATCCTACCGCTAACTTATCCATATACATTTGTATATTAAAGATTAATTTTTACTATAAAGTTTTTCATTCACACCCTTACAACGGTAAACTATTCTGCCAAAAGCAGAAAAATCCCAGTCATAATGCCTTCGTTTGCTTTAAATATTAAGTATCTTCTCCGAATTTCAAATAGTTACGTCAACTATTGGAGCACACAATTTTCCTTCTGAGACGTCCTGGAAATATCCAAATGACTGACTTCTCTCTCAATTTCGTCATCATATTCAATTCTGCAAACAAAGAAACAAATAAAATTTTCAATAATGATTATCATTCTTTTATTTACTTAATTTCAATAATTTCCAAAAAAATTCGAGTAAACCATACACCTAAAATACTAAAATTCCGTTTATAAACATGATCCGAATAAGGTGTGCACTGTGCATCAGGTCTATTTTACAAAAATGTGAGGCTCACACAAATGGAAATGCTAAAGGTAAGATGAAGAGAAAACGAAATAACATGAAGTGTATGTACAGTCACTGTCCGTAAGTACAACCTTAGAAATTCATTGTCTGCGGCTAGTTCACCTACAGTGTCAATCTCTTCCTTGAAGAAAATAGAATCTTTTTTTCATTCCAGCACGTACCAACAAGTCTAAACCCACATTTTGAATTACTCTGCATTTACCACAGTAGCAGAAAAGCTTATGCATCCAGTACTACATGTAGGCGTGTAAGCCATTCTCCAGGGACATATAGATATATGTACATGAAAGCACAAAGTACATACAAACCCATATCCTAACAAGACGAGTTTTTACATAAAACAAATTGTTTAAAAAAGAAAAAAAAATCCGAGAGCTAGCATCCGATATGTCTAAAATATACATACTATTACATATATGTATACATATAACTCTCCCTCTCCATTCACGTACAAGTTCAAGAGACAGACTTGAGGGAGAGAGAGCCTCTCTATCTCCGAGAGAGGTACAGGTCATAATGTTCTTCTGCAGATTCCATCCAGACTCAACTGAATACATGCGAAAATAATCCGCTTAGTCTACGCTCCGTGGAATAACTTGATGAGAAAACGCAATGTGCAGATTGCAGATCAATACATCAACACGAATCTTTCAAGCTCCAACTCCCAGCTATAGACAAACTCGACAACAGAACTTCAATCTTCGTTTTACTCTAGTAGTTCAAATTCAAATCTGTAACGACTTTGTTAAGTCCTCTTCACATTGTGTTTATAGTCGCCTATTCTTTTTCCTTTTTTCTATACATCTCGAATATCTCGAGCATCGCCTGAGCCCATGTCCATGCCGTCCACAAATAAATATCAATATGTTTCCCGTCTTGTACTTCTTCTTACAAAAGTAATTTTATTATCTGCAGCCCTTTTTCTATACATGTATGTATTGCATATGATAGGCTGTTGCTGAATGTTGACTAGTCTCGTAAAAACAAATACCGTACATGATTTGTTTGTAGTCACACCATAAGAAATCCAATCTTGTTTTTTTAGTT
Source organism: Gisinianus flammeolus (assembly GCA_034699125.1). Lineage (NCBI taxonomy): Eukaryota > Metazoa > Arthropoda > Collembola > Symphypleona > Katiannidae > Gisinianus > Gisinianus flammeolus. The sequence continues at coordinate 14,778 of JAIUND010002842.1, read as the reverse complement.
TCGCCATCGCCTAGCAAATTTCATACAAATACGAACTGATACGTACTTATGATTATGTTTAGGAAAACTTAAAATAATGATTCAAAACGTGTCGTATAAAAACTGACGACAGATATAGTATTGAATAAAAATATTTGCTAAATTCACATAAAATAGCCTATGGGATATAAACACATGGAAGAGGGACTGAATAATGGTGGAGGGTGATGCACATAATGTATGATTCCAATTTACAATGAAAACAACATGTGCACTAAAACACCCTCAGACAAGTGTGTGAATTGAGGGAAGAGAGAGAGAGAGAGAGAGAGAGAGGAAGAAGAATACAGATACACTGCTGACGGATTCACTCAAAAACGTTTCCCCAACATTCTATCATTGATGCATATAAAACTAGCATATACCTACATGATCTTTTAAAATACAAGGGAGGATAACCTATACAGATAAAAGGTACTATAATAGTAAGTTTACTTAAGACACCCCAAACTTTCCCATCATCCTAACTTACAGACGAACTCGGAGCCGTTAAATAAAGCAAAACAAAATTCGACAGACTGACATACATTGATTTAATGGGTATGACAATAGGAAAAGAGAGAGAGAATGTAAGTTGGCATAGTCATGAAATATTCACAATGTTTTAAATAGAGAGAGAGAAAGAGAGACTGTCAGAGAATCCCTTGATGGACTTTCATGTACACATCACACATTCATACTTTAGTAGACTTACTGAATTCATCTATTTTATTTTTTCATATTTTCTGTATTTCTTCCTGATGAAAGCTCAAAGAATAGACATGCACATAGGGATTTATTGTATTCTACATTCGGTATTCCAACAAGTATTAAATAATAATAATAATGTGTTCATTGTGACTCCCCTCCCTTTAGAACGGGAATTCAGCAAAAACATCCCCGCTCGTCAATGTATGTATGTACTATGTACCTACATTCAAATGAAACTACCTAATCATGGGTCGACGTTCGTACGACGTACGTTTGTATTCGGATACAAATAGGAAGAACTACTAAAACTAAATAGATAGGTAATACGAATCACGTGCCGGAGAGTCCCACAGGCCGAAATATGACCTCAATGGGTCACGCGTCCCATGTACTTTCTCAAAACAATCATTCCATCCGTCAATGAATGAGAAGCCAGGGAACTCTTCTCTTTCACTCACTCTCCTCTCAGCTTAGTTCATGTGAGCAACAGGGTTCACAAAATTTTAAGTAATTGCTCTTTTTGCGTCCTTTCACTTATAATAAGCCGCCAGGGAATTGCTTTTACATACACAATTTCTACATCATTTGAGCTTTAAGTGAAATTATCATGGTACATTCTGAATGTTTGCATTAAGAAACAAATTGCAACAAACTTTGAATTTTTATAAAACGTTTAAAAACAACTTAAACAATTCGCCATTCTCAACACTTTTTATATTATTCAGGAATTATACAGCAAACGATTTAACAACTAATTTTGTTAGTTATCTAGCGACAGTACAGTTTCATGAAAAATACTCATTAAATCCAAATTTCTAGCCAATAAAATACAAACTTATTTTATAATGCACACTCTGTCAAGTTACAAATGAAATTACCATCATTCAAAATGAAGTGGAAAACCGAAGATAACGAATGTGACTAAAAATCGACAATAGTTCTAATTATTTATAAAATATAAAGGGTGTACAGCTCAATTCGGAACCGAAAGCTGACACCGTTTTCTCCCCTCAATCACTTTGTTTTCTAAATAAGTAAGTCGACACCTCAAAGCCAGCCTTACATATATCGTCTGAAAAGTTTTTGCTCCTAGACAGATCAACTCAGCCTAGTAGGTATACATGTGCATCCCAGTTTCAGGTCTATGTACGAACGTGTGCACATGAAAAAGACGCACTTCATCTCAATTCAATCCAATTGACTAGTTAATAATGCGAGAAAAATACTGAGCTAATGTCCTGGAGCTCACAAACATGTTGCAAATTATAGGAAAGAAAAACTTGTATACTTGAATTGAAACATGATTCGATTGCTGTCGTACCATTCAGAGACTTGAATCGTGGCAAACAAAAGGAATTGATAGACAAGCAGAAACAGTTTCGTATATACATTGTTTATTTTTATACAAGAGCTCCGTGCGGACTCAGAAACACATAACCTAGCCAATTATCCCCTCACAAACGAGAATTTGTAGCATACGATTTCAATATACTCAACGAGATTTACATACATATTATCGCAAGCATTTGTAAACATAAAAAAATACACGCACTCGACTCCAACACGTCATTAGTGCAGACTATACACATACGAAATATGCATAAGAAAAAACGGAGACTAGCGGAATTCGTCTTTATTTTTCCCATTACAGTTTGCACACCTAAAAACAAAACACATCTGAAGAGGGAGAAAACTGAAAGTGGAAAGAAGATATGGTGAAGTGAAAACATGGAAGTCCGTATGTACAATACAATACTCCTTTCTACAATGACAATCAATTACTTAATCTGATTACCGCGTCTGCATGCGATCACGCTCCTTCTCCAAAAGTTCATTGTATTTGTCCTTGCTTCTTAAGCAGCATAACAATAGCGTTCGTCGCCATGTCTGAGACGTCACACTTTTACTCTGTTCTGTACATATTAACAAGTCTATTGTTTTCAACTCGATTTTCAGAACCACTCCGTTAAAATTATAGACATTTAGTGGGTACACATGGAAATATCTACATCTTATCTACAAGAATTTCGTCTACAGAGTGTGCCACAGGTATAGTGCAAGTATTTTTCGAGATCCCATGTTTATTACTGGTGGTAAAATGTAAACTCGGTGAGGACGGACATGCATGAAAATTCAGTGATCCTTCACTACACTCGTACGCGCACACTTTTACGGCTTTCATAATCGAAACCATATACGAATTTTGAAATGAACTGAATAACGAAAAAGACTGACGTTCAGCGAGTAAAGGAGAACAAAGACAAAGACACATATCCCATTCTACATCCATTAGTTTTTAGTTTGAATACATGTTGAGGACAACAGTGAGTAGACAACGAGAGCTATACATATAATAGGTATGCATATATGTATGTATGCATGGTGGACATACAAAAGTAAGTGGACGTTTCTATTTCAGATTCCACTCCACGTCTCCGTTTTCAATTCATCGACCCATCGACCAAAGAGCCCTTCAACTGTACAACCACAGTTGGCGGTATTGTGTCTGTACAACTTTTTCCCCACGTGAATCCGGAACCAGAAAAAAAGGCAAACCATCACCACGGGCCACAGCTACTCTTTTGCTATAATTTCCTTGCTTTTAATAACTAGTACGCATCGTCATTAGCTCCAAACAAATGAGAATCGGAGTGAAATATGTACCAATGTATTGATCATGACCTAATCATTTTTTGTATTCAGCAAAAATATACTCAACTCATATCTGATGACTGATCGAAGAAAACTTGGTTGTAAAGATTTACACGGAAGGTTTCCCTTTCGGTATAGAGGTAATTTCTTATGGAATTCTATTGAAAATCAGCAACTTGAATAAATTAAATAAAAGAATAGAGCACCTTATACAGCAATATTGAATCATATTTCAGGAATTGCATGAATGCATGAATGTGGGCACTATAAATAATAATGTTAGCACATGTGCATAAATAAAGATAAATCCGAAATGCATATAGTGAGTGTGGCAAGATGATGGATTTTTTGAAAGGGGAGGACCGACTTTTTGTAAATGTAATTTATAAATGTCACAGTAGTACAATGTCTTATTGTAGAAGATAGTATTTCAATTTATAATGGTTTTAGCCATGAAGAGACGCCAGCGTGTCACATGACAGGAGATTCAGCCATGAAACACATTATTTATTTTATTATTCCTTTTTCCCTCTTTCTCTGCCTCTCTCTTAAAAGTATAGTGGAGTTGCACGGATGAAATGGAAGACATAGAAATACGTCAAATACGTATTCTAGTACTACATCAGAGATGTGGATATGCAACATAGAGAACCACAGAGTCTGCATCATTTAAACAGAGAGGCAGAAAAGTATACCGTATACACTGTTATAGAACCCCACCCTCTTATAGAACCCCATGTCTGCAGAGACTAAATCTTGCGCCCATGTCAAATACATTGTCGTACATACATAATTCTCACGTTCCCCACTGGGGTTCTATAAAATTTTCGGATAGAACCCCTGGGGGTCTATTACAGTATATACGGTACCATAATAACATGTGTATAAAAGTATATACTCAAGCATACACAAAAGCATACAGAGTTATAACAGGCACAAGAGAAATTGGTGGACAAGGAGAGTGTCACATATGCTCATACCTCTATTACTCTATTACGTAAAGTACAATGTCCAGATTGGAGTTAAACCCCAGGGTAATGTCATTTCATAAATCACAATATTTCACGTTTCCGGTTTTAAAAACTTTAATCCGGTTTACGTTTTTGTCCCCACTCTCTTCTGTATATGCTCCTGCTGCTTCTTCCCTCCCTTGCCGTCCTGACTCTCTCCTGTCCGGCTTAAAATCCTCAGTCAGTCACATCACCTGCCTCCGCTTCCCTTTCCCTTGTCATGTCTCCAATAGTCAAGCATTGCTTATTTGTGTACAAGAACTTTCATTACACCTTCCAACGTTAAATGAGCAATTTAGATATATGTACACTAATTTCATGCTGACAATTATATCTCTTACATGTGCAACAAAAAAAACAATATAAGTACTATCATGACAATGTATACTGTCTAAACAACTAATTTGAATGTTGCTCTTGGTACATCTTTCATCTACTGTAAAATACATAAAAATATTACAAGTATAGCACGAGAGCATGAAAAAAGGTCTTTCTATCAAAACAGACACGACGATATTTAATTCAAAATTTATTTTTAACAGGACCCCCACCTTCTGATTGTATGTAATATCTGTATGTAGTATGAAAAAAAATGTGATTATTTTCTCCTCAATCATTTTTCTTGTAATTAGCATCATCATCATCATCATCATATCCGCCTGATATTACATTTGAAGTAAAAGGACCAAGTGTACAATGGACACATATGAACAACACACTACAGTCAACAACCGAAAATCTTTCGACGTACCTATGATATAATACAGCATGTGATTTTAATTTTGTATTCAACTCAGCAGAGCTTACGGCTAAGCTTAGATTTCTTGAAAGCACGAAGCCATCAGAATTTAATTGGGGAAGCAAGTAACACACGACACAACTTGCAATTGCAATCATGTTGGTTCCTAAAATCATGAGTGAGAGATAAAGTTTTGTGCACAATAGTCTACTCAATTTGAGATTTGAATGGTCCCATAGTTGGAGTACGATACGAATAAATACATACGTACACATATGTACATTAAGTTTTATCCTTTAACGAATATTCTCACAATCTCAATTGAAGCAACGCCCTTTCATTACTAACCATTGTAGTACGTACGTACAGCCTCTTGTGAGCGTAGAAAAGTAAAATTAAAAAGAGCTAGTGCATAAAAATGTAGGAAGAAAAGAAATACTAAAGAGAAAAATAAGGATGGATGCGTCTTTTAAAAGATGAGAGAAAAATTGAAAGCCTTTGCCCAAAAATTTACCATGTCCTAAAAGAGTGAGAGAGAGAGATGAGACGCTGAGAGTTGAATGGAATCAGAAGCGAAATGTACTGTATAATGAGAACCGTAACCGTTCTAAATGAAGTCTTTGCAAGTACCTATGGAGAAGAAAAAGACGAACGTATCTTCTATCTACATGGTTTTAACCATGAAGAGAATTGTTTGCATGGGCGCTTCATAAAATATTTGTATACACAGCTGGTTCTAGCTTTGGTTAGCCTTTTCCAATCTCCATACTGGATATTGTACAGGACTTTATGGGAAATATCAAATATATAACAAGCCCGTTTGAAGTTGTTTATATGCGGACATATCAATAATCGATACACTTTATTGTATCTAGTTTTGTAACAAATTTTGATGAAATCTTACAAGAGCAAGCAGCAAAACCCTTCCTTTTCACTCCAATAAAGTTGGCATATATAATCTGCAACTAAAGTCTTCGCGTCATATAGGTACTCAACAAGTAAAATTTGGTTGCGCAAACCATGAAGAAAATTTAAGCTGTGAATTATTTTTTAACTCGAAACGTTGAAAAACGATTTCAAACTACAACTCGTTTCGTAAATAACAGAAATACAGTAATTACTAATAACTAAATCAAACTTCAAATTTCAATCCAACGTTTCCCTATACTATATAAAGATATTATGATATTACATGCTATGATTCTTTTCAAAGGAAAGGGTGGTCGAATTTTAATCAAAATGACGAAGACATTTTCGTCAAGAAACTTGAAGACATTTTCTGCACTACTCATCATTGTAAAAATGAAATATACAAAGTACTTACGCTTTTTCTTGGTCATCTAAATGAGTGACGAGTTCATCCCTCTGGTTGACGACGGAGACAAGCTCTTGAAGGAGAAGAGACTCTCGTACATGATCCGCTTCGGTTTTCTGGAGCTCTGCCACAAAAATAAAAGTCAAACAAATCAGACTTTTCTGACATTCCTATTTATATTTTTGACTGAGAAAAATGATTTTTCTTTTGTATTTCATTCCCTTAACATGGAATAAAACATAGCACAATACATACAATACTGCATGAGATATTTGAGTGACTGCTGGTTACTCAATTGCTCATTCTTATACTTTCTATAATATTAGAAACACTTGATACATTATGTACATTCTGCATGTAAAACAACTGCAGCTATACGTATATTATGAACTAAAAAACTACGCAATGATAAGTACAGCTAACTATATTCGATACACTCTTGTAGATCAGTAGATGTATCGAACTATACATACACACATACCATGTCTAACTTTAAATTCTTACATGTTACTTGTCATACAATGATATTAAATATCCTTGTACATAATAAAGTTGGAGCTGTCAGAATGACATCATTACAAAAATATTGCATTTCTCGGCATCCCAACTTGCCGGTTACCCTTGTTAGTTTCTCTACATATCAACCACTATATAACTGTGCATACTCCGCGTGAATATTCCTACATACAGCGGCAGGATCCCTCACCAGCTTCAAGTTGACTCAAGTATCCGTTTGGCTTTTACACGCATTTTATTATGTTATACCTTATTCTCAATGTGCACACACACACACACCATACGAACCATCAATGCATCAAAAGATTCCCTTTGCAGGCTCTCTCTTCGCCTTTGTGAACAAGGAGAAAGTTGGTTGTTCGAATAGAATGAGAATGTTCAATGCTTTCACCACCACTTCTCCGCTCACGAACAAACTCATCAAAGGCCACTTGTGGGGAAAAGGAGGTTCCCCCTCGTTTCCCAAACACACACACACACACAAGAATGGCATGACGTAAAAACTGTATGATGATGCCATTGCTACACTTGAAACCTGCACTTAAATGAAGGGAGTTCAACTTAAGATAAGTGCTTCAGATACCTCTCATGCCCACTTAATTGTGTATGTATACGACCAGGAATGAACACGTTACAACTGGAGCCAAAAGTTACCCACACACAATACTCCAATACTCGGTGATTGAACGATGGCGATTCTCGACCCCTCGTACAACCAAACTATAGGAAAGAGAAAAAATGAGGAAGCTATACACCACTACAGACGGACAAATAAAAATGAGCAGTTTTTCGCCCGCCTTCACTTCCGAGTCAAAGGTGAAAATGAGAGAATAAAGTGTGGCAGGGAAGTGAGAGAGAGTCAGTTTTGAAGTGAACTTGTGAAGACTTCGACAATGTGAGGACGAGAGAGAACTGAGTGTTTAAAGGCACCAAGCTATATATAGTTGCTAGAAGCTGCATAATACAAACACACACACACACGATGGAAGAGAGAAGTTCTTCGTTTCATAGTCGAGGACTCCGAGAGGCTTATTTCCAGCAAAGAGCATTAAAGAGGATATAAAGCTAGACACTGGGCGTAAGATACATTTTAATAAGACAAACCATATAGCCGATTTACGGCATCCGCAATAAGGATTGCTCAGCAGTAATGGCAACAGAACAGCACAAGCTAGAGCACATTTGAAGGGATCATAAGAGAGAAAAGAGAGCGAGAGAGACATACACCAAACTTGTGAAATGGCGTATACACTTTTGGAAAGCATGCATACATCTACTTTAACATACTAAGTCCTGCCATAATACCACGGATTTACCATCATCCTTCTTTTCCTATTCCAATGAGCTGCAGCCCCAGTCATTCATTCTTTATATTCACTTTTCTTTTCTTGCATAAAATAAAAACCATTCTCATTTATAGTCTTTATTATTCTCGGCTAGCTACGGCTCACCCTATTAAAAACTTACAACAGTTCTCGGAGAAAAAATATCACAGCTTCCTAAATCCTCTCCCAACCAATCAAGTCAATGACATATACACGAACAGAAAAAAAAGTAAAGAAGATTAGTTGTATAACAGTGACAGAATTTTCAAGTAGTGCACCATGCACTAAATCTACAAATTCTTCTATTATTAGTTAAATTCTATATGAGCCATATCATCTACTGCTCCTCTAAAGGATTCAGATACGCCACATATTATATTCATTTCATTTATGGACCATTAAAATACACACACACACAGATCCAAACGTCTACTGGTGTAAAAGAGGTAAGTCATTTCAAGTTCAAATGTTTGTAAACCAAAATTCTTTGTGCATGGACCATGTTGATACCAATAAATATCCTGTCATAGAAAAAACTTGCGTCCACTTTTTGAAAGTGAAAGAACTCTTCTTCTGGATGTCACATGAATGTACATGTTACACTGGAATCTCGCATGGCCAGTTGGTTTCTTCATGGACCATGACTTGAACTAATAGCTTCTCTCAAGAATGTCAATTTTTTAAGAGGTTCAAGAGTAAGGAGTAGAATGAACAAAAAATCGAGAGAGAGAAATCTACATCCATTTCACGAAAGAAAATTGACTGTCGTCCTAAGTCCTGTACGAGAGAGAGAGAGAGAGAGAGAGAGAGAGAGAGAGAGAGAGAGAGAGAGAGAGAGAGAGAAAGAAAGTCAGTCGTCAGACTGGGGAGTTAAAGTTGAGGCACGAGAACGCAAGGCAATGGGACATAAGCCGCTTAAAGAATTTCTGATTGGCAATCAGAATAGAGCAAGAGGGAGTGTGCAAAAGCAAGATAGAAATGGAAAGTGGCTCTCTTCCTTTTCTGCCTTTCAGTTCGAGTCTACATGGACTATCGTCGTCCCATCTTCTTTCCCTTGTCTGCCGTTTTTCCTAAAAATTTGAACTTTCGGAAGTACTGTATAAAGTGATGCAGTACTACTAAATTTATTACTGTGTTATTTCGTCACGAAGTTGACTGACCAGCATACCTTAAAATTTTTTTAATTTTTTCAAGTTGTATTGCATGTTTTGTTGTTCAAATAAATACTGAGGAATGAAAAGAAACGCAGCTAGAAATAGAGGAATCGTAGTGCTTTAACTATATATATAAGACCAACATAATGAAAGTAGTCCTGGACAAATTTAGGCATAAATAATCAAACTTTAGCGTCTCACAGTACATAATATTTTTATTCCATTAGTTTGCTGCTAAAATTGATGTCTCTGTAGCATCTCTTCGTTGAATTCATTGGTGAATGACATAACATGATCTTGAATGCACTTTGGAAAGACCCTCAAAATAAATAATAAATAAACACACACATACGCAAAGACAAGATTTACCTTTTTCCTGTTCATGTCACTAACTCAGTTTCCAACCTAACCATGTTTCCAAACTCATAGAATGATCTGACAAATGAAAAGACAAATCCTGTTCCTTTTTGTTCTTGACTTTCAACATACAACTCTGGATAACAAGCAAGATGATAATGGACCTGAACTATAGACGAAGAGAACGAGCCTCCAGGTTAAGCTTATCCCTCTCCCCGACACATCCAAAGTAAATCTTTTCCAAACTGACCGAACGCAATTGAAGCGAATAACTTTCCTTCCAATAGCACTCATCGACTACTACGACACAAGCGCTATATTTTCTTTCTACCAAATAAAAAAAAAAGTTTCTTTCGTCCATGACTTAATTTTTTTCAAGACTCAAAAAGAAGGAAACTTTTCTTATGAAGAAAAGTTTCCAATATAATACCATATATACGAAAGTGATGTGAATAGCCTATATAGCTAAAAAAATTGTAGTTCATGACTCAAATATATAGAGCAAATTTTTTTTCAATCTTTTTTGCTGAATTCCATGGGTTTTATGATCCTATCACCTGGTGATCTGTGTACATGCATGATAAACCAAGGACCTTTCACTCATTCTCTCTCTCTCTCTCTGAATTCTCAACCTCGAATTCGAATGAGAGGACGCGGACAAACAGCGGAAATCCTGAAATCCTCTGTCCACAGAGAAGCTCACAATAAGTTTCATAGTTACACAACCCACACGGAGGTACTTTTGAACAGTAAAGATGATATTGTATAAATACATCATGTGACACGGTTCTGCATGTTGTTGTCAAAGGGAATGCAAAGGAACTAGATAATCCTTTGCTTTGTACAATTTTCTTATTATGAACTTGTGAAGAAACATAAAGTATAACAAAATGTATACTATGTAACAGTATGTATACGTGAAGCACAAATGTGCTTCTGCGTACATGTACGTGTTTACATAACTAAGAATGCGAGCAAAATCGAAGGACGAATGATTTTCAAGAATTTTTAAATGGCTCTCTTGGTCCCTCTCTCTTTCAAAACCTTTATGATCCCGTCAAATACTTTTTCTCCATTAGATTGGATTTCATTATTTTTAAATCCAGGATTATCTCTTCTCATATTATCCTTGCCGAGCTTAGCATGGTGAGTAGCCAGGGAAAAATATCGTTTCGTCTTACCTTTAACCCCATGGAAAATTATAATGAGCTAACAAATAACCGATGAAAACATCTTTTCAGCCTTAATTTGAGGACAAAAGTATATTGTACAACTTCAAATGTATTCTGTAACAAATGAATTTTTCATCCTCATCATATTAAGAATAATAATATTTGTGTGCAAGTTGTACCAGAAGTTTCGTATTGTAAATTTTTAATGCATCATTGCTCATAAATAGTAGCTATACTAGTAGCTAATACAGATAGTTCTATTAACTATAGCATGCTTTTCATACTTTTATGATTCTAAACTTGAATTGCTGCTTAGTACCAGGAACATCATGAAAAAATATAACAAAACGCTCAGACGTTCTTTTCTGCAGATATTGAACATTAAAGATGTGCCTTATGTATGCTTACACTTGAACATCATAAACGAAGCAAGCACAGAAAATTTTATTTAACACTTATGGATGATACATGAAGACTTAAATGACAAACAGATCATGGTGGAGTCTCGTTGTCGTAGTGCGAACCCAATACGGCGTCTTGTAATGAGAATCTTCATGAAAAGTGATAAATAACAAGAATTGTCCTATCCCAGCCCGTAAATTGTACGTGTACATTATTTTTTTATGTATACATAAAGCATAGAAAACTTTACGTTAACTCGGTCGCAAGTCTGTCGAGAGCTAAGCGGATTAAAGTCATCACGCATACTGACTAATGTTCTGCTGTTCAACGGTACAGTTTCACAAAGTACTACATACATAGAACTCGGTTCGAAATAACACATATACGGCTGTACATACATCTGTACAAAGAGAGAAAGGGAGAGAGAGCGAGAGAGAGAAAATAACGAAGCATCGCATATGACTATGTGCCAACTATTACTACAAGTATCAACGTCTGGCTCTTCAAGATACCGACAAACTAATTGTTGACCCTAACACAAAGTCCATATCATAGATCATTCTGCTCCGCATTCCCAAATCTAACTGTAAGCTCAATCCAATCCGAACAAACGAAACGAAATTTCTGACCCTTAAAAAAAGTATAATTTGATATAAAGCGAATGATAATAGACTCAAACATTTGTCTCGCGTCGTCTCACTGACCGGTCACGGCTTTAATAAATTCAAATGCATGGAAAGCTAAATCCTCTCATTAACACTCACAAATCTTAAACTATGATTATGATTAGTTGACAGAGAGACTACTATATGGACGTTCAAGAAAATCCCCATGTAAAATTCACGCTCATGTATCCTTTTAACTAAATCCAATCATAATCCTAATTATATGCTAAAGTCAGCTCTCCTTCAAAATGCACACAGAAACAAAATAACTTTAAACTATAAACTGTAACTTACATATTCTCTATATGTAAATTGTTTTTGTGTTTTACTACATACTTAATTGTCTCATCATGCGGTTGAGACTTTTGTTAATTTTCAAAATAAATGATAATGATAAAAACAACAACTCCACGTCAAATTAAAACAATAAGTAATAATCGTTAAATTTCCCCCCTATATCAAAACTACAAAAAAAAAAAGACTAGTTTTCTCTTACCATCTTTAGCGAGCATCCGTCTCAGTTCTTCATTCAGTTGTTCATATTTCCTTTCCAAGTCTTCTTCTTTTTCTCTATAAACAAAAAACATCACCAACAAAAATTCAAATATTTTTCTTAGAGCTTGATCATGGAATATGTTTGAATAAAAGACATTCGTGTATATGACTTGTAGACATAACTACAGATATTGCAGCACCAACGACATATATATATACTCTACATATGCTCTCTTTGGCTAAGTAGCAATTGAAACTTTTCCCTATTTTCTTGATAGATTCCTTTTGAAAAACTATCCATCCATAACGTTACCACTAGTACACCACAGCGTGATGTCAAAGAAGAAAGATTTAGAAATTACAATGCAAAATATAATCTCTTCGTCATTCATTCGTCCCACGTTTAAAACTGTTGGGTGCACAGTTGACGTCTCTTCGTCTCTTTTCCATCCACTGACTGACTATATACATTGACAAATTCTTCATTCGTCCAACCTCACACAATCCATATGAATGAAACATGTTTTATATATTCCAAAGAATACTAATCATGAATGGAGAGGACAATGTTGTGAGGGTGGAATTAAGGCTGTATGAAAGAGGACAAACATAGGGCCTGAAGTCTCTAGCACACGAATCACGTAAAAGTCCGAGAAAGGAATTGTATCCCCTGAATAGTCATCAACATGCGCTCACCCCATCTTTTGAGCCCAAGCTTACTTTCCTTTGTCCAAAAAAAAAACAACAACAACGGTATGAAAATGAAATCATTTTTCAGTTTTAATGAACGTTGAATGTTCTGGATCAATGTTAGTTTAGTTGCAGTTATATTACGGAAATATCCCACACTGAAACAAATTTCTCATAACAATTTGAAATATTCATCATTAAAATGCAATGTTTTCTCATCCGTATAATAATTAATGTTTAACATGAACAAGTTTCTTAGTCTTGCAATTAGTTGTTGGATTTAATTTGAACAACTCGTTCTTTTCACAGCTAACACGATAGTGAACACAGATAGACTCAAACTCAAAGAAATGAGGGAATTCAAATTTCTTGACAACATTGTGGAGAAATGGAAGTAGAATTTAACTCGAAGGCAAGCCTAAAGATGAAAGAGAGTTGTTCTGGATGTATCCATGCACTGTCCATGGACAAGACGGAAAAACATATGCATACCTACACATCTAACTACTATCAATTATTTACAAATTAAACTATACTTTCCTTGCTTAGCTTGTCCGTCGCTAAATAAAAAGTATTAGAACAGTATCTTTGTAAGAAATACTGCCGTCCTTTTTCATATGTATTTAATTGTTGCCAGCTTCAAACTAGGTATATGTATAAAATGTTGTCTTTGATAAATGCCGCAACATGCATTTCATGATTGATGAAATAAATGCTTGTTGCTTCACGCAAGGATGATTCTTTGATTGCGTCACTTCGAATACAAGTAAGCCTTTTTTACATTTTTAACTAAAAGCACATAAAAACTGAGCAAAATAGCCAAATGCTACAACTCTTTGAAAAATGAAACTCTCTACTGTGAATCCTATGCAACTTTTAAAATTACACAATTATAGTAAAACTATAAAACTATCCGTGTCTTTTTTAATTTTGAATCACTATATATATGAAATGTCCAATATAAACTGGTTGCCATACAAAAGAATTCTCGATGTTTTAAAACGAACAAGAAAAATTTAAAGGCAAGGGTACTGGTATCGAGAGTATCGACACAAGTCATTCAATTTTTGGATCATACCATTTATGACAGATTTTTTTTAATTCTATACATTGTGCTGAAAACCACTTTTGAATGCCCATTCATTCCAGTTTTCACCTCATTGAAACCCCAACATCTTGGGTCAATTTACTAACAATAACAGGGTAAGCATTCCTTATTGTTCCAGCTAACATTATAGTACATATCCCGACTTGAGTTGCAACAGATAAAAGAGTCTTCAATGTAATGCTTTTTTATTAAAAGGAAAGATGAAAATGAAATGAATTGAAAAGGAAACTGGCAAAGGGTAGCCATATGTATTACACCCGTCTATCCTTACACCTTACCCATACTCTTAAACTGTTGAGTTGAGATCACAAAGATGGGAAACAGATAAACTTACAGTTCTGGTTCTGACAACCACAAGGATATGGTTATTATCAAGGCGAACCAAAAGCGAAAAAGGCGAAAAAGTTAAGTATCCATTTTAGAGTATGGAACTCTATACTATATGTGTT
>JAIUND010002841.1:0-19387 GCA_034699125.1 Gisinianus flammeolus | reverse complement strand
AAGAAATCTCTCGCATAAAAATTCAACGGACAGTGATTTTAATCTTTGTGCTTTTTATGAGTCATGGGAATTTCGATTGTCCAGATAAAACCGTTATACGATATGCGAAATGCATTAGGAACATGCTGAGGGGCTTAAATTTTTTTTACCGGTACAGGCAGAAAACCGTTATATAAAAAACCGGTATATGACCATGATTTGCTATGTAAAACATAGGGATTTTGTCGGGACCGATAAAAAAACCGTAAAAGCCCGAATACCGGTACATAGCAGGCCGGTATAGACAAGTTTTACTGTATTTGACTTTCCCTTAATTGTGAAATGCACCTCGGATATTCACTGGTTCTCTCTTCAGATTTTTAAAGAGATGATGACAAAACTTGAAGCCTCAATACTCAATATATATCTTCAATCTTCATAAATACATGTATATGTAGTTTGTTACGTATAGTCCATCATTTTAACATTTCCCAACTGATTAAAAAGAACGAACAAGTTGAGAGTAATGCCATTTTTCTAGGGTAAAAGTACAAGTAGGAATTTTTTTCTCAGCCTTTCCATTTTACATTTCAGCCAGGGTTCATTACTCACAACTCAAAAGGAAGCATCTTAGAAACAGGGAGCAGAACCAGAACCAAAACCAGAACCAGGACCGAGGACCAGGGAACAACGGAATGAACTTTTTGAGGAAAGCGGCTAAGTTTTCTATTTTGGGGGGATGGGTAAAGAGAAAAAAGGCGAGAGGAGATTGCCATTGTAGTGATGACAATAGAGTAGAGTTAAAGAGGCGGATGTGGATGACTCGGAAGGTAGTAAAAAGGGAAAAGACATTGGGACATTGGGACATTGGTGGATGGTCCACACATAGACAAGCCTACATGGCTATGCTAAAGAGATTGATTACACTGTCCACTTGGATTACCTTTAATGTCCTCCAATTCACAATTCACAACTATCCCCATCTCCATCTCCACGTACCCAACCGTCCATTTCCATTAGAGATATCTGCATGTATTTCCGTCATTTCAAATTTAAATTCAAATATCATCAACAACAAACACTCGAATAATTAAAAGAATGTACATGAAGACTCGTCACTCGATCTCATCATTCTCGTGCATTCGTCGTCATGTGATGAGATGGACAGCTAAATAGAAAATGGGTTAAAAATGGGATAGAAATATCACTCAACTATATTATGTACAGATTGATGTCTTCTGGATGGTGGTGCATGGACATTGGACATGGGAGAAAAGAGACGTCGGAGGGGTTGCACGTTGCCACATACAAAATCACATGTACATGTACATGGATGATGGCAATAAGATACATATACGTATGCATATGCATATGCTTATGTGTCAGTGTACAAATATGTGTAGTGGTAGTGAGGAGCGAGTGGAAGGGAGACGAGAAGACGAGAAGACGAGGAGACGAGGAGACGAGGAGGAGAAGGGCGCAAAAAACGGGCGACTCTACAGATACTCTTCTCTCTCCTCACTGGATAAAAAATGAAGCTCACAAATTTCAAACGCCTTGGACAAGAGAAGAATATAGGGAACCGATAAGACTATGATTTGACTCGGGGTTTCCTTCGAATTTCCCAACTCGGAATTACACGACATGATTGACCATGATTTCTCTCTTCTATAAAGCTCCCACCTCACTCCACTCCATCCTCCATCCTCCATCGTCCATCGTCCACACACAATGACACACATCGTCCACACACAGACAGAGACACAGAGAGAAGAGACCCACACACACATGAATAGCCATTACATTTGATCAATCACTCTTGGCGAGTCTCTATAAATACAGATGTATCCCCTCCAAATATACACCACCACCACCACCATTCAAGATAAGCTAACCGCCTCAGCTCCTCTCCTCCTTCTCTTTCTCCTTTACATTCTTCTTCTTCTTCCTCTTGTCCCATCCTCACAAAAACCTCATGAGCATTTATAAACCAGTGCCAATTCACATTCATCCTCTCTAACCTCTCTTTCTCTCTCTCTCTCTCTCTCTCTCTCTCTGTCCAGTCATCAACCATAAAATCCAAAAAGTACGATATATCGAAACAAAAATTTTACTGTCACGTTTCAATTCGAATGTTTCAAAGTGACACTCTGCCTCAAAAACCATAACTACAGATAAACAGTCATTTTTTATATAGTAAAAACACCCAAAAGATTGCACAAATTTATTCAAATGACAAAAATTATGAATCTCAATCCCATCAATTACAATGCCGAAAAACAAAACACGCACTTTCTTGGCTCGGCTCAAAATCTTGAGAAATCCGGGATTTTTTTTTTTGTCGTGAAATATATACTTAGTCACACAATTTATGTAGATTTTGTATTTAAACTTGGGCGACACATGTCCAATAAAATGTGATTTTTAGTATGACACGGAGAACGGAGAGAGAGAAAGAGAAACTTGCAAGTGTACAAATAAAGTAGAAGCAACCAGATCTCGACCACTTTCCTTCCTAAAAAAAAACTACAAACTCTGGATTGTAATAAATTAAGAGGGTTAGGAATTTAGATTTTTTTTTTTTTTAGTAAATTGTAGAAAATTTCAAAAGTATAGCAAAATTTTGTGAAAGGGATTTTTTTTTTTTTGTTATTTGTACAGACAGTTGTATATAGTTCTAGTTGTAGTTGAACAGGAGGAGGGGAAAGTGGAAGAGGAGGAAAGTGTTCAAGAAATAGTTTACGATGTAATATTTTGACAGTAGAATATGATGACTTTAAATGCTGAATTCCGAGGACAATATTTTATATGGGAAGCATCGGATTACATGGCATATGACAATGAGAGTGTGGCGTAAAATTCGGTTAGAGAATATTTCCGGGGAGAGAAAGAGAGAGAATTACATTTTTTGGGGGAAGCCAAGGGTATATATGTAGCTGTACATTGAGATGGAGTTGAACAAGTGACCATGCATCCCATAACCAGGATGAGAATTTACATATGAGAGCTTATCTTCACTTTCTCTCATATCATATCATATCAACTACACGTACTGTGGAACTATGGACAGATAGAAAGAGCCAGGACCTATAGCATGACCATTTTTATGGAGCCAATCTCACTTCTTGACTTTTCCTCCATTCACAATGTGAATTTCACATCCACACACAAATACACATGTATGTTAGTAAGTACGCTGTATGTATGCCACTTCCACCCTCTCACTCTCTTGTCAACATTCTCCAACGGGATCCCTTCCTAAATGCATACATATTTATATCTCATGTGTATGTGTGTATGTGTGTATGTGTATGTGTATGTGTGAGTTTCCCCTAGAACTAGCTACATTATCTCTCTCTTGTTTACACACATAAATAAATGCACTATCCCATCTACTCTACACTCTCTCGCAAACAAATGGCCATTTTATTTGTATACTTTTCTGAATACATGCATTGCCAATCGTAAATGCTATTTGATTCCACACCCAACAAGCTCTTTTTTTTAACATTTTAACAAAAAGTCTGTCAACTGTATAAAAAAAACACAATCTTTAGAACCAAATTTAAACAAAAGACGATGAGAACAGACCAGACGAATAAGAAGATGATGAAGAAGAAGAAGAAGAAGAAGAGAAAATTTTGGCTCATGTACAGAAGCCAAACATAATTTTATTCATATTTGTTCCATATGACTGAGCTCATAATATCTTTGACCAATTTCAATACAAATAATAATGGGGAAGGAGCGTGAACGTATGATCGCTCTCTCTCTCTCTCTCCCTTTCTCTCCTTTCTCTTCTTTTACTGGACGCTTTTTGGTGTAAAGACGACGGGGATTTCTTTCCTCTCTCTCGCAAACATCCCAAATGTACCCAAGAAGTGTAAACAGATAAAAAGGGTGGAGGGTCAGTAACTTGACCACATCGTTTTGGTTCCGCTCCGCTTACATCATAAAAACACCCATGGGAAAATATTCCCATGTTCGTTTACTGTCGATGGAAATACATATGATATTCATATGTACATACGTGTATGCTCATGTCTAGTTCTCCTCCACCATCCCGATAGTAAGATAAGTAAAAAAGAAGATGTTGTTTGGGGTAGTTTCAGATTCATTTATTTATTTATAAATATTCCATGGACGGATATTTTCATTATCAAATTCTATTCACATTTTAAGATAATTTTACACGTTGTTGATGTTATTTTTGTTTTTGCTGCTGCTGTTGTTGTTGTTGTTGTTGTAGAAAGTAATAAAAATAGCTCCAAAACATTTGTATTTTTTATTTCATTCCCTTTCAGTGTATAATCAAGGTAGAATTCTATACTTTAATGTTCAACATTCACAATTTGAAGAGGATTTAATGGGACTTGTGGTGGAATGTAGAATGAAAGCAAATTATAGATTGGGAAGGGAATTGAGCGAGAACAAAATGTGAGGAGAGAGACAGAGAGAGAAAGTACACATAAAGAAAAGTAAAAAAAAGCGATGGAACAAACTAAACTAAAAAACATGTAGAGAAAGTGAAGGAAGAGAGGGAGAAATACGGGTGAGGGTTTTGAAGGCATGCCTTATTGGCTACAAGAATGAAATGGGAAAGAGACCAACTTCACTTCAGTGATCTGATCCAAATACTGATTGCCCCAATTGAACTTTTTCACCGTCCATTTATTGAGACTTGGCACAGACTAAAAAACTAACCTCAAGTTCCCCCCACTCACTATGTATTGTATATCCAACCACTACCTACTTTCTTTTCTCTTTTTTCCTACTTTCTTTCGTACGCTTTTTTCTCTCTCTCTCCCTTTCTCAATTCCTTTTTACCTCATCCTTTACCCAAAGTTTTTGATATATACTATAGAGTTTACTCAAACTCCCTCCTTCTTCCTCCTTTCTTTCCTTCTTTCTTTCATTCTCTTTAAAACTGAAACAAACTTGCACAAATTGTTGTTTTCACTATTAAATATCCCCCACATCAAACTTATTTCACGTTGGAACTTGAAGTCAGGACACATAAAAATGTTTACAATGTCCCGATCTGAATGCCTCCCCTTCAGGCTACTCCAAACTCCAAATGAATACACATACATGTAAGAAATATGAACTTTCTTATTTTATTCTATGTACGATATATGCAACAATCGTATCGTTAACGAAATTATTATTATTAAATAAATAATGCATGAACAAATCATGGCTGAGTTTTAAACGCGCGGTCTGTCTTTTCTCTCGTTTGATTAAGAATCCCAATAAAAACCATCTGCATTGATGTTTGTGTGCAAAAGATTTAATTAGAGTTTAATTTTTATTCTATTCTACGGAGGTAACGGAAAACGGAACACATGACATGAGGGAAATGGAGAAATTCTTTGAAATATTGAAGGCTAATAGGCAATAAGTTGATGGCGTTTGTCTGTAGAATCCAAAACAGTTACATGAGTATACTAATACTCATTGTTTACTCATGGAAGTCACGATGAGCAATGTAAACTAACAAGATGAGAGCGTTAATTACATGGGAGCCATCAATGCGAATGAACCCATGTTTCCCTGTGTGTACATATGTCGTGGCTATGTACAACAAAATCAAAATCAAACGAATTCTCAAAAGATGCTCCCCAGAGCCAGAGAGAGAGAGAAAAGGAGAGAGAAAGAGCTTTAGGTACGCTTTTATTGAATTGGGATGTGATGAATCTCTAGAAGACTGTTCCAGATATCTATGTGTAGTCTATACCACCAGCAATGGAGTAAAATGTAGATGATGGGGTAGGTGTAATTCTTTGTGTATGTATGCATGGAAAACGATCCTGTGCTTGCACTACTAACTTTATACTTTAATGTAACAGTTCTTCTTATTATGTACGATAAGTACAGTTATATCTGTATGTACATGGTTTGGTTGTTGGCTGGATATATAAAGTATGGAGTAAGACGACGGGTGAAAGATAAGAGGCGGAAGAAAGATGAATCTGACGATTATTACTATAAATATGACATTTATCGTTGTTCCACACATACCATATTGTATACATATCTCTCTCTCCATGGGCAAAGAATGACTCTGGCCTCGTAGCCGATTGATATTTAGCTCATGTTACGTGGTGAGCAGACACATACAGATATAATGGTACCCCACCATTATACATATGTAAATACATATTGATATAATATAATACAGATGCAGTCGTGTAAAAGAAGGATTGGAGTATGTACATACATGGATGGAGGGTGGAGCGGAGAGTCATTAATATGCATTAATTGACACAAGCTCAATAAGATGGGCTATTGAATTTTAAACATCATGTGTAACCACGATATGAGACGTCAAGATCTTCTCTCTATGTGAAAACTGTCAAGAGGAAACGCAGACTTCTCCCTCTCTCTCTCTCTCTCTCACCCTTCTTTTCTCTTCTTTCGGGTCTCGAATCTCATACATACGTATTACGTATATATATAGCATAAAAACAATATACTTCGCACACAACCCCAGCAATACCTCAGGATTTCTATATTATACAGGTACATATCTGTAGAATACTGTAGATGGGAGAATCAGAGGGAGCGGAGGACAGGACGAACTTAAATGAGACGAAGGCAGACAGAAGATCGAGTTGAAGAGACAGAGGGAAAGATCTATTAGATCTTAAGATATTTACTTCGTAAAGGATGAGGGCACTTCACTCTCTGTAAGTGCAGTTCATCTTCGGTTTTCGGTTTCACGGACTGGAGAGAAGTCATCCCAAAACTGAGATCATCTTCTAGTCGTAAATGTACCTATACTCTAAAATATATACGAATCCTGTCAAGTCTCTTGGTTTCACTTGATGGTACACCACATACTACAGTGAACGTAGTGTACAATCATCTATAAATATTCATGGAGAAATCGTATATAAGTAGTACATGTAGTAGTAGTACAGTAGTACATTATTACTTTTTATTTTCAAAACGAGTAATCAGATATCACATAATTTTTGCAGTTTCATTCTCAATTTAATGTTTGTCCCGAGTCTCGATGTTTAGTCATTTTCCAACAGGCTGCATCATCTTTACTGTGTACTCTTTTTATTCATCAGTATTTGGAAGGGGGGAAACAAAGAGTTGGGCATAAGGAAATTCAATCAATTTTTAAAATATATTAGTTATTAGATAAATTCGAACACATATAAAAATCACAGATGAAGTTTTAAACTTTCAAACAGTTTCTTTCATGACACTTTTGTTACGGATTTCTTAAATATTATATTATATATGGAGTTTCACAATCACTGTCATCAAGCAATACGGTATCTATTCTTGTTTTGACAAATCTCCATCGCCAGAACCGTAATCCACAATTTCAAATTCGATTTGAGAGCTCCGACGCTCACTCGACAAATCTGACTCTGAAGGTAATTCTTTTGGTAATGGAGGAGGTGGTGGAATATTCACAGGATCCTTAGCAATTGGCCCCATAATTGATTCAATCATCTCTAATGAAATACTCCATAGAGATCTTGCCAATTCGATATCTTCAGCTTTTTCAGATGGCTTACATAACCAACAATTGTTATAGTACTGTCCAGAGACTCCATTCAGTTCAATTCCAGTCGCACCCCAAATTGTAGTTGCTGATGCTTGTTGCTAGATTTTTAAAAGTAAAAAAAAAACCCAGAAATACTATTAAGTACATATTATGCTAGATGTACATTTGAAAGATATTCCATACTTTATGAAAGTACTTACAAGAGATTTAGTAAAAGGACGAACGAAGGCAAACAGAATTTTGTAGACCCACCAGTTACGTTTGATATTTGTAGAAATCATGTTTCCAGGATGGACAGAATTACAAGTGATCCCATGGATAGACCATCGTCTATTGATTTCAGCGGCTATTAGAACATTACATAGCTTGGACTCGTTGTACGCCATGAAAGCTGTAAAGTTCTTTGATGTTAGTGGAGACAGATAGTCTTTGCCAATATTCTCCTTCGTCAACATGGAAAACCTATAGAATGTGGTCAATCACATACAATCGGTGAATTCAAAGTTGCGAGTGCCAAAGGTAATGTTAATATTGACAAGTCTTTACGACACTGTACGTCATTAATTGTAGGACATTGTATCTCATATAGCTATATTGAAATACATACAGAAATGAGAGTACATGACTGTTTGACAAAGTTCATAAACGTTTTATAATGTTCCTCGACATTCCATAATCTGTATTATGATAGCCAGTAACATGTATGTAATTTTATACTTACCGATGTGATTCTGATGCAAGAACAAGAATTCGGCAGCCATACGTTGTAACTAAAATCGGTTTAAGCAACAACGTCAAGTAAAATTGTGAAAGGTGATTCACTTGGAAGGTACGCTCAAAATTATCTTCTGTTAAGCCGAAGGATTCGCCAAATATGCCTGCATTCAGTATAAGAAAATCCAATTTCCTAAATTTAAAAAAATGGCAATTTAAAGTTAAACCTATTTAAATCATTATTCCGAAAATATTGGTATGAGAATGTAAATCATTCTGGGATTATTTCCATGTAAGTATATATTTACTTACTTGTATTTTAATTTGACTTCAGTTGCACAATTCTTTACACTTTGTAGGGAAGTCAAGTCCAAATGCACAAATTGGCATGATGCTGATGGTTTTTCAGCTCGAATCTGTTTAATTGCCTCTTCTGCCTTGATTCGATCCCGACAAGCTAAAATAACTTCACAGCCATGTAATGCAAGGTTTTTTACTGTAGAAAATCCGATCCCACAGTTCGCACCTATTATATTGCCAGCAAGAAAATAACGCAAAGCTCATCATCATCTCTTTGAAACAGCACTGACAGCATAAAAAAAAGTGTGAATCATAATAATAAGTTCGCACCCGTTACAAGACATGTCTTGGCTGACAAATCGATACCATTCAAAACTTGTTGGGCTGTTGAAGCAGCATCAAATCGTTGTTTAAAATCATACAAAGATTGTTTTGCATGTCTCGCATAGGCCAATCTTGGATCTGTCTCAGTCTCTTTCCCCATTTTCTCTTCTACAAATATACTTGTTCCATCAGGTTCTTCCCGACAAGTCCATCCATAAGGCAACTCTTGCGGTACGTATTTCTTTCTCCCTGAAACCGGATGTTGCCACTGCGTACTTTGTGATTGATGACTAGTTTTAACCCCCCACCCCCAAAACAAAATCATCATGAATTTATAACTGTCCTTCATTACACAGACTATTAAGTATATAAAACAAATGCGTGTACATACTTATATATACTGATATTCTTATAAAAAAACTCGTTTTACTCAGCAAAATATACTCGTCCATCAGAATGAATTCTTTCTTCCCAGCCGGGTGGCAATTCGTCTTCACTGTCCGTGTCATGAATATTTATATCCGCCATTAAAATCACTTGTTGGTCACTGGTAGTCTATATATTTAAGTAATTTAAAAACAAAGTAAAATAGTTCCTGTTTGTACAAAATCTTCTGTCACTTATTTTCACTTGGACAAATATGATTTTTTCACCACTTTTTTTCACCATTCGGATCGCAGTATTTGGGTGTGCATTGTGAAAAGAACGTGAGATGATGAAATTCGAAGACTAAAGTCCATTCATTTATTTTTTGCATCAAATATGAGATGATAAATAATTGTAAATTTAAAAAATGGAGATAGAATGAAGTGAATAAAATAAAGGCAAGAAATATCAAATTGTTATCCAAAATAAATAGTTTATTACTTAAATATTTACTTAGATATATCTACACTATTGACATATTTTGCGACTTTATACGCACATGCTTACAGTTTACACGTTTTGATTTTGAGTATATGTCTACTTTTCACAATGTCATGGTCATTTTTTCATGGCCAACGTTTGTTAGCATCTGAAATAAAGCGAGAGTTTAATAGCTTTAGAAGGTTTTATACATATACAATATTTAAGCATTAGCACAAAATAAAATCCTTCAAAACGCTATTAAAAACTGTCTTGGACAAGATAATTAACCGGTTACATATCAGTTACAAGGAAATGCTTAAATAACTGATGAGAATAGTTGTAATAATAATAATAATAGTTGTAAGCAAACTGGTAAAGGACGCGTACATACTTACACACACACTCACATTTGTACATATTTATTTATGCTATTTGGTGTATTACATTTTCGATTAACTAGTAGTAGCAATTACTATATATACATATATATTTAAGTAATGCACTAATATTTTCATAGCTAAATCGATTGGCATTTAATTGCATAAAAGACTAGACTAGATTTTTATTAATTTACACAAAATAGATGAATGAACGAAATTAAATTTCGTACAGCAACATCTAGAAGCTGTACCTTTATTCCTATGAATTGACGATCAGTACTGACGCTTATTGCGTCAGCGTTTAGTGGTTATTTTATTTTACAGATAAATCCCCGGACGATAAGACACGGTCCTTTAGTCGTTTTTTCTTTGCCTTAACTAATTTTCCATACATTATTATAGCTTTCAATTAAATACTTAATTTGATCAGCATTTCTTTCACATCTCACATTAATTAATAATTATTATTATTTACTGAATTTGATCAACCTTTTAGAGTATATCAGAGTATATACAGAGAAGATGTCTAAACAATATATAATAATGACTATTGACTTTAACCGACATTCAAACCACAAAAACAATAACACAGATTTCCCTTTCTTTCTTGGAATGAAATAATAATTAGGTATAAGTAGAATAATAACAATAATAACAACAATTAATAATACGGTACACTCAAATACAATGTACATTTTCAAATTCAGTTCTGTAGAAAACACATTTTCGTTTCATGTGTACTCATGTGTTGTTTAAAAAATTAGGACATTTCTAATTATTTTAATTAGCATACACTTTCATCGGATGGGCTTCTGTATTAAAAACCCATGTATTCAAATCAAAGATTTTCTTATCACTAAATAACAAATAGAAATACTTGAGCGTTTCACCGAGAAAAAATGATTCCATCATGTCACGGGGACGCACATCTTCCGGCTTAAGAACGGAACTAATGGATGAGTATCCGTATTGAAAACGAGTATATTTATTGAAAGATTCAAATATTTCCCAGCCCCAATCTTGATAGATCTTGAAAAACAAATTTTAAAATGTCATTTTCTTTGAATTTCATATAATACTAATGAAACAAAACACATCTTTCTTCACTGAATAATTTTAAATTTTATTACCTTGTCACCAGTAATCTGGTATAAATACCATAGACTTTCTACTGTTTCGGGACGAAGAAGATTGTGAGCATCATTGGAACGGACGTAGAAATCATCCGTAGAGTCCGCCTATTTGAAATATTTATGAATTTTCATAAGTAATGCTAACGTATCAACGTAAATATGAATTTTTATGTGCTAAAAATAATTGTATAATGTACACTTACAGATGTCTTGAAATAAGTTATCTCTGGCGCCAAACCAGTTGGCTGTCTTTTATATGTTAAATAACAAGTGTAAAGAAGCTCTTTTGCTAAATCTAAATGCCAATCAGGAAGTCCATGGAGGACACCTAAAGCCAAAGTGCCGGGCAAATAACAAACTAGATGATCCTGAAATCATACCAATCAAATCATTACATTTCCACTAAGTCTATCGTATAAAATAAATGTGCAATCGCACTTTCATACATATTTACTTTTTATGAATTGATGTTGAATATAATCAATAAAAACAGTTGCACACAAAATTATATTCACCATTTTGGGTTTGAAGGAGTTCCCACCATTTTCAAGTTCTCCCATAAATGTGAGATTAGATGGATGTGTCCTTTGAAGAAGTTTTGCTTTCATTCCATCAACAGCAACAAGGTAGTCATCTCTAAAGCTAACATATGGACACAAAATAAAAGTAAATGAATAGAGAACTTCTTCAATTTATAATCCATCCCTAGACGCACTCCTTTTTGTTTTTTGTACTTACAAATCAATTTTCTTTCCAGTCTGAATCCATTGTTTTAATAAATATTCATAATAAGAGTCCGCACGCGCTCCTAGTGTGATGACTGAAAAAGATCGGAAATTTCCCGACGAAGGATTGATATTGATTGGCACAAGACCGTTTGGTTTTCGTAACGTGTGTACATGGATAGAAACATTCATTGCAGCATCCTGTCAAGGAAATTAAATATTTACATCATTATTTTCTACTACAAACTTTTGACAGCTAACTCATGTATCTATACTCCGAAATTTCATACCTCGAACTCAGTTATTTTCGTGCAACGGGACAAATCACGAAATTCTAATTGTAAAGTTGTCACTTCCGAAGTCGTACTATCCGGATTCCACGAAGGGCCATGAGCAGTCTTTGTCTTTAGATTAACATCAGAGTAAGGCACGCCAGAACTTTAAAAATAATTAAACATTTTAAACCATAGTATTCTAGTATTGTGCAGATACATAATATTTGAGCGTGAATCAAAAGTAAACAAAGTAAATTATTTACGGGCTTTTAAATCCAACCAATAGAATTTCTCCAAGTTTTTGAGCTTTCTGGAGAAACATTTGATCACCAGACAGATGGTATGCACTTAGTAATCCACCCAAAACTCGAATAGTTGTTTCAAACAAATTTACGTTCCTGTTGCCTTCAAAGTTTAACGAGTCATCCACCCAGTCACGTGCCTCGAAAAATTCTGAAACGATAAAAGAGTAATAATTTTTGAAAATGAGTACTACAAAAAATAACGACACATAAAATTGTGCGAATAATTAAACTTTTGTCTAACCTCTTTCAAGTCCCATGATGTATAATGTATCCAGTGAGTCGACTAAAGTTAAACCAAGCCCAAACCAATCATTTCCATCCCCACTAATTGGTTTCAAGTTATCTCTACCCCATGCATACTTTTTATAGCCATTCCAAGAATGTACGAAAGCCTCTACAACTGCCTTTTGCCTTGGATTTCCAGGTCCTTCAAATTTGAGTCTACTTGGCCCAGGTTTTTTAAATATTCCACCTCCTTTAATCACAGAACCTATAGACAATAAATCATGAAATTATTAAAATATACATTTTACAATTTATTTATTAAAAATGATGCTACCAAAATACAAATGGATAGAATTACCCGGTATTCCAACAGAACCTTTCTTATGGTTATGCTTTCCAAGAGGAATGACGGGATCTAATAAAATGGCACTACGAATATTTTCTGCTATTTGATGTCTAGTATTCTGAAAAAATTAATTATAACTTGTAAATATTAAGCTTCGCAAACAAATAACAAAATGTTTGAGTTATTTTTCTTAGCACATACAATATTCAGAACTATCATGCAACTATACAAGTAAACATACCTCAAGTTCAGTATTAGTGTCAACAAAGTCAGGTTGTAAAGCACGAGGTATCGTAGGAACAGATGACGCATAACTTTTGGACGATGACAATTTCCATTTTTGATTCGCTTTTGTTTTAGATTTCCTTATTACATTAGCTGCCCCTGAACTTTGACTTGGCCGTTGTGAAAGAGGGGTTGATGGGTCATTATTTTTATTATTATTCCAGCGGACTTCATTACTATTTACATTATTATTAGAGGGTAAATTATTCTTGGTATCAGTCAGGCTTTCAAATTTTCCATGAGGAGCGTATCGATTTGAAATTTGACTATCTACTGGCATCCACTTTGTAGTAGTGACAATTGCAGCAAACAAAGCAACAATGAGGATCATCATGAGGATGAAACTTTTTTGTAATCTTGATAGTCTATTCCAAAACTGAAAAAACACAAAGAATGATTGATTACTAAACATTCTTCACAATCAGTTTAGAATTATTTAATAAACTAATCATTTCTTGTTAAAAGGTTTAACTTAAAACACACTTTCATATGTACAAGAACGACTAAAAAAAGTTTACAATGAATAACATGAGAGTTGTTTTTCTTACTCTTCGTATACTCACGCTCCTTTGCTTGAGAGCAGATTTCTGTTGGTTCGTCTCACTACCAGGAACATAGACTGACACGAAAGCTGATGAGCCCAATGTAGCCATGATTTTCTTGTTGTTTTTTCAAACCACAACAGCAACAACTGCTATCTTAAATTTTAGCTCCTTTGGCTCAATATAATGGAAGTATTTAAATTTTAAATATATCTAGCTATAAAACCTGAATGAATGACCTTCAACCTTATGTATAATCATGCAGGATACAGAATATACTCTAGAAAATATAGGACGAAAAGAAGCCTCTTGTAACTTTTGTAAGTTAGTAATACTAAACTTAGTATTATCTAAAGTAAAAGTCGTCTAAATTTGGGTCGGAGGTTGATGACATCAAAACGATGATAACGACGTGTCCAAGTCAATTCTAAATCACCAAGTTGATCACACCAACCTAGAAATTCAAAAATATCAAAGATAAGTACGCTAACAACAATGTCAACAATAGTTATATAGACATATATAACTAGACATGTACTGCATCACTGCATGAATGTATGTGAGTATTGTCTATTTATAAAACACTATTTTACCTTTGTTAACCTCGCAATTAGTTAGCTAATTAAGATATCCACATTCTCTCCCGTGACTGGGTGTCAATAATTTAACTGACTATTATATAATGTAGTGATTATTATTATCTAAGGATTGATGAAATTAAAAGAGATTCCAGTTTGAATGAATTCATCGTCAATTTAAAACATGCGTGTACTATTAATTGTCTTCTCTTCGGTTCGCCGCGTATATGATTTCACTAATTATTTGACGTCTATATAATAAGTAAAAAATAAATATTATATTGTTAAATATCTTCAAAAAAAACAATAAATAAATGTGACACGAGTCTCGTTTTAACTTCCGAAGATTCTACCCGTCCACACAGTCACGAAGTAAATTGTATTTTTGAATTTCTCACAGCTTATACATAGAATTCATTCCAAAGTTGTATTCATTGCCAGCAAGAAAATAACGCGAAGCTCACATCTCTTTGAGACAGCACTGACAGCATACAAAAAAAGTGTGAATCATATTAAATAATAATTAATAAATAATAAATAATTGAATAAATTACAACAGGTAAGAAAATAAGCTAGTAAATACTAAATTGTAGTTTATAACATTTTAAACAATATTATTATTATTGGCTTATTGTATTATTTGCTTATATAATGTATAAAACCTATACATATTTTAGACACTCGATAAATATTTAAATATTTAAATGCAAAAGTTCATTTAATTGTCCTGGACTAATTTGTATCTCATGATTAATGTTTTGTTCTATTTTATCATTCATTCATTTTAGGTAAAATATAGGTAAACTAACGATATAGGAATAAAGGGTTCTGCCCTCATGATGTTCGTTTTTGCTCTGGTTTGTGCCATATTAATTACGACGACAACTTGTGTACCAAGTCGGTATGCTTCTGCTCAAGAAAATCGGGAACTCATGACCCACCCTAAAGATATTAATAATAGTAGTCCAGAAAATAGTCGCCGTGATCAAGTTACCTACTCGTCAATAGAAACGAGTAGTAATGAACTATCTCCTTCTGTTCCACAATCTTCTACAAATTATAGAGAAAGAATTTCAAATGTCAATGTTCATAATCGTCAGAGATTGTATGTATCATCATTTCCTCCTCGTCTTGCTGTGCAACCCAATACTGACCATGTGAATACGGAAAAAGAGGTAATATAATATTGAAAACTATATATGATGTTCATATTACATATTATGAACACATGATCTTTTAAATTACAAATCTGTGTCGAAAAACTAATTACTGAATACTCATTTAAAAACTCTTTTATTTATTTTTTTTATTTCAGAGTACACGTCAACAAATTCCAGGAAGCAAAGAGAGTGATTCATTGAATCCAGTCATTTCTGCAACATCTTTGAGCTCTGAAAATGAGTTACTTTTAGAAAAACGAGAATCAACAAACAATGATGATGACGATACGAGCGTTCCACAAGAATCTCAACCTAAACCTAAACAAGATGACACCAGCCCTAGTCAAAATGTGGATAATGAGATTGTCTCGAAAACTTCAAAGGCATCTGCCATAGAAGATGTGGATGCTGATACTGTCGAAGATACGGTTTTCAGATCACAATCGATAACAAACACATCACAACATGTTGAAGCATCATCATTATTATCCACATTAAAATCTTCAACAAATGTTCCTAGCCCTTCGTTTCAGTCACCATCATCAGATGCTAAAACTAACCAACAGAATCATTCAGAGTCTGAATCACCGAAAATGGATAGTCAACGTGATGTGAAAGAATCGTCACATCCTGCTCAAGCTGTACCTTCACAAATCAACAATAGTGATAATGAAATACAGACTAATGATTCACCAGTCGATGCCATGGAACCCTTAATTGTTGAAAAAAGAAATGCATCATCATTACCATCCAGTGATAATTTTTCATCTGAACCTGCCAAGTCTGATCTTGAATTGCCATCCGGAAATACTAGTCCTGCTACTGAGGTGATACATCTCATCAATTTTTTTTCAAACATTTATAATAATAATATTATTAAGTGCTGTAAGTATGCAATGCTTTGAATATTCTGTTTCTTTTGCAGGATTCACATACCCCTAAAGTTGATATTGCTCTCACCGGTACTGCTTTACATTCAGAAAATCCTCCTTCTACTTCTACCAGTTCTAAAATTGAGCAAATTCAAAATAAGCAAGAATCTCTCACGGACAGCTCTAATGCTACACAAGCAAAGGACCAATCAGATAACGTTCCTGGTCCAGAAAAATCTCAAAATACAATTAGTGTACCTAGTCAAAATCAAAGTAATCAAAGTGTGTCCGTGTCTGATGATACAGCATCTAAAAATTCAAAATATCCTAGTAAAGTAGATGACACTGTAAATAATGTGTCAGAAACGACAGAAAAAGTATTACAAAATTCAGAGTCATCTACTTCAGCGTTACCTGTATCAAAGTCCCTAACGAAAACAAATGATTCAAATTCGTCACCACTATCAGATGGCAAGACTGCTGATTCTCCGATAACTTCACCTGAGAAACCCGATTCTATTCCATCATCTATAGCTAGTAACGTAAATGCGTTGAGTTCATCAACAGCTAATAATGTAAATGCGTTGAGTTCATCAACTGCTAATAATGTAAATGCGTTGAGTTCATCAACAGCTAATAATGTAAATGCGTTGAGTTCATCAACAGCTAATAATGTAAATGCGATGAGTTCATCAACAGCTAAATCAAGCAAAGTGAACCAACAGGGTAGTCCAACTAATGATTATGAATATGAAAATGGTGGTGAAGAGGTTGGAGCTCGACCTCCAATTTCTCCTGTGCCCAGTAATCCCAATAAGGATAGTAATATTGTGAGCCCCATTGAAGGTAAAGAAGACGTAGAAGAAGAAAAGCAACAATTAGCCGATAGTAGTGAGAATGGTGGAATAGAGGATCTTGATGAGCAAAAAGGAAATACAGTTGTAGGAAAGAATACTAATGATGGAACAAGTAGAGGGAAAAAGATAACTAACAGTTTTAGTTCAGGTGATGGAAGTGATAGAACTTCTCAAAGTAATTTCAAGTCGATGCTCACACCTCAAGACAGTGGAGCTCTGGATATGGAAGATGAGGATAGTGGAGTTTTCAATTATTTTCTTACTTTCGTGGCTCTCTGTGGAATTTGCTTCTTATTGTTTCATAATAAGAAAAGAGTAAGTCCTGGTTGAATATTTTACTATGTATTTACTTGTTTCAATAAGGTCTTTTTATTAATAATCGTACTAATATCAATTGTTTGTTTCTAGATTATTGCCATGGTTGTTGAAGGAAGGCGACCTCGAGGAACAAGACGTCGTTCATCCAGTGGTTCCTACCGCAAGCTGGAGCAGAATTTTGATTAGATACATTTAGGTACGTCGTACTTACTTCTAATCATTAAAAAAAAATGAAAAATGAACTGAAATTACTCGGATTTTTTTACACCTTGTCTAGCTCTAGAATCTATATTAGGGTGAAATCTCGTCAATACTATAGCTGTTCGTTTATATTTTTGTATCAGTAGTCAGTGTACATGGTTTTCTCTCACTACATCCAATACAACCAATGTGTTATATATAATGGTTTCAGTGAGTGCATGCAGTATGATATATTTATAAATAGTAAAGAAAGTCGCATCTCCCTAAAAATCACTGCAATTCCATAGTTTCAACATTTGAATCAAAGAAATTAAAACTTTTTTCAATTAAAGTTGTGAAATTATTTGTACATTTACACACTCACGAGGTCATCTCAAATGTAGTGGGTTGATAATTCGCTCGTACAGTTATGAGTGTAATACAAGTATTATTATTATTATTGGTAGTACCTCGTAGTAGAATTCAGTTAAATTTAATAATGTTATTGTTTAGATATTTATGTACGCGTATATTATGTATGAGGTTTGATATTCAAACCCTAAATTATATAGTCTATGTATATAGATGCCATAATATTTTCTCTCTTCTATAAATCATAATAATTGTACTACTCATCAGTACGAAAACGAATACATATATATACATATACATATATAGTTACTTGAAGTTCATTTGAATATAAGATTGACTTTTGTGAAACATTGAAAAGATAGTACCATACCTGTTTTAATTGTTTCGTCAAACTTTGCCATGATTTATTTATATTTATTTATTTAATTCGTTGCACAAACCTTTTGTATAATGTGATAAAGTATAGGTACTTATGAAAAGTATATGAGTGTATCTGATTTATTGACTTTGTTTTAGTCCTGACCGAAAAAATTCCTAAATTTTAAAGTTTGTAGTACTTAATATTTACCTAGTTGTACATGTAATAATAATAACTAAATAATGAATCATTATGATAACAATAATGATAGTGTGCTTACAAAAAGTGATAATAGCGTTATATTTGATATCTCTATAAAATGTCCTTTTTTCTCGTTTACTTATATTCTAAATATTACTAAATAATATGCATTAGTCCATACTGTTTAATAAATTTGTTAAGATTTGGGTTCTCCTTAGTGCTTGGAAAATGGACATTACTTACATGTATGTCATCTACCAAAATTAATACAATTATGATGAATAGGGTCACTCGGGGTAATTGCAGCCGGTCGATATTTACGACATGTGTATTATTTTTTTCAAATTTTTTTTCGGGAGAATATGAGGACATAGCCACACTCGACATGGTCGGAAGTTTTGAGACATTTAAGTCTTCAACTTTGGTCACAGTAGCGACCGGAAGTGGAGCGATCGAAAAAACGTCTGTCAGAAGTTCAGATCTGCTGTGCATAATTCTCCATAGCTCAGAAACGGCTAAACTTAAATTCATTTTTTCAACGGATATACAAACGTTAATGTCATACTTTGATGCTCCGATTA
>JAIUND010002840.1:0-19390 GCA_034699125.1 Gisinianus flammeolus | reverse complement strand
CATACGTGTTATTTTGCATTTGACGGTAGGAGGAGCCATGATTATAGCGGATTCTAGAACTTAAGCGACGATATATACATATATTTCATTTATTCGATTTTACAAATTAGTTTCTGTATAAAATAAATGTCTTTTTTTTTTAACTTTTCTTATTCAACTTTTTTGACCAATTAAAATTAAACTTCCTGTGGAGTTGGTTTCCAATTGAATTGTTTATATGACATTCTACATTTATCATTTAATTATGCTCCTTTGGATTTCCTAAGTTATAGTTAAAACGGCATTTGGCGATTCGAAATAATCCGAGTTTTTCCATTTCCACAAACGTCATCAAATTTCATATTTGCGCAATGAAAAGAATCAAAATCGCGTCCAATTGAATAAGAATTGTGAGAAATCAGAGTTATTGGTATTATTTTGTGAAAACAGGGATTTCATTAATTGCGTGTGTTTGCGGGAAATTACTTAAAAAGGGAAAGAAATACAAGTTGATATTTTCTTTTGAGTCCCAAAAACTTTTCCATCTTTAATTCGGAAGGTCATTCGAAGTCAAGAACCGGTAACTAAATATGGCCAAAATGACTTGATTTTTTTTTGAAGTGACTTTTTCTAAAGTTTCTAATTTTGCTTAGCCAAATGAATGGGATTAAACCGACACTCACAATCCTCACAATGCGGAACTCCCTGATTTTTTTTTCTGAAACTGACAAGGGAACTTCCCTGCCCACATTGCCACTCTATTTCAGGCTGTGGACACTGAAATCCGATCTTGATCATCAAATTCTGTGTCAAATGAGTCGTCCGATCACCATCAAATTGAAACAAGTTTATTTGATTCAGAAACCACGCGTTTTCCCATTTCCCTTCGGTAACCTCTCGTGACCTTCTGAGACGAAAGATATTTGAGTTGGTTCACCAGAAGCATACGTTTTTCAAGTCAAAATAGTTACACCTATTCCATACCAAATGTCCATAAATGGATCACCATTTGCTTGCCAATTGGCAGTGGCAGTTGGGAACTCGTCAGCTCAAAATTGACTGATTTAATTAACATTACGCAAATGCTGAAATGTTAAAAAATTCAAGGATTTTTCAACATGGTTGTGTTTTCCACATATGATTTACATATGGCTTACAAAAAATGGGTGAAATCCGTTGGGAAAGAAACGCACAGTGGAGAGTTTTATGTACGAACGGGAAATACATTGTTGCTTATGGCGCTCCATGTTAATTCCTTGTCCGCTCGCTCGTAATTAATTCGCTTGTCGCTTCACAATATGAAGTTCACTTTCACGGCATGATGCGTCTTATGTTAAACTTCCAATGCATTAAAGCTTGTCTTAGGTTATATCTGAAAAGGACAGTGTAAATTTCCTTTTTCCTTGATACGCTTCAAATCTCCAAAGAAGGGAAATTCCCGTTTATCACACATAAATATTACATTTGAAATCCTTCTCATGTTGAGGCAGATTGAATTGTGCATTTTGTATATTGCGAGGAGTCGAGTCGAGTTTACAATGGAATTCAATTCCTCCTGCAATATACTTTAAAATTTAGTTTAAAAAAATTGTAAATCCACACAAATAACTGTCGCCTTTTCCTTTTGCACGTTCCTGAATCTTTCCGAGTCCTATATTTATATATACCTATATACATTTAAACTCAAGGGACAAAAGAGAAAGGACGCAGCTTTTTCTCACGCACAGTGCATGCTCACACACGGAATATCTATAACATTGTTTTTTCTTTGTGTCTTTTTCTCACTGTCAATGCATTGAAGAGGGGCGACTGTGTGTGTGCATTAACATTGCAATGTTAATGCACACACACACACAGTCGCCCCTCTTTAATCATTTCAATAAAATCTCAAAAGTCTCTGTGTTTCCCAATTCAATTTAATTCATCATCCAAACATCCACAAACACAGGATTATCGTCAATTCATGTGTGTATTCAAGATTCAACACAGTGTAATAATAATAACAAATGTTTTGGTTCGTAAACTATAACTATTTATAGATTTCCGATACGATAATTCCAATTCCTTATACATACCTATAGTAATTCTTTCTACTGATGCTTTTGGTAATTCTTATTTTGTTCGTATATATAATACCTAATTCTGGAATCGATTCCAAAAGAATTCCCAAAAGAATTATACAAGACTGTGAAAAACTCCGTCAGCGGCTCCTTCCAAGGATTTCAACTCTGCACAAAACAAATGTAACCATGACGGGAAATCCCTGCTAGGCTCTGCCCTTTTTGAAAGAACTGACGGTCAAGTATGGTACAAATGCCGTGAGGAGTGACCGTTCCGCCCTCTACCGAATCCTTTGGGACTCTCCGGCGCTTCACTCGGTTTACAATTTGTGGGTGGATAATTTGAAGCCAGAGGCCAATTTCTGGGAGGTCAAAGGTCATTTGATGAAAAGTCTTCGATTTAGTTACGGCATGAAAAACGAGGATATTGATCAATTCGTTCGGGGTTCGAGGCATGTTCACCTTCGTCATTTGGACATTGGAATCTACGACGACCACCTTTGGGATCCCGTCGGCTGTAGTGCGAGGAATATTAACCGAATTTTGAGGGCGATGAGACACTCGTTGGAGTCTCTAGAATTGTCGGTGGGCGGTGTTCAAGGACTTCAACTCCGCCCCTTTCCAAATCTCACACGATTAAAACTGTCCCCTGATTGTCGGGAGAATGCAGATGAGCCACGACCTGCAGGACGACTAACTTTGCCCTTCATTTTCCCACGAGTCCGGAGCATGGCCTTTAACTTTTATGTCCATCCTCCCGTCCGGTGTTGGACACGTTTTTTCCCAGACTTGAACTCATTCTCCGGGAAATTCGAGATGGTGACGGAGCTGGAGTTTGTCAATGTCCGCATATTACCCGATTCCGGATGGGAAATCCTGCCAGTTCTTTTCCCAAATCTCAATGTGATCAATCTGGTCAGGACATGCTCGTCAGTGTCAGGGGCAGTGGCAGAGGACTTTTCAAGTGAGTTTCTTTCATCGTTTTTGTATGTTCCTCAACATATATATATTTGCATCAAGTGCCGCGCTCTCACTCTTCTTTTTATTTTCCTATAATTCGAATTTAATTTGTTGGAGGTTTTTTTATGTGTGTTTTATATATTAATATAGGGAAGAAGGAAATTCTCGAGGCCCTTTTCCGCTCCGCTAAAGTTAAAATCATCAAAGACAAAAGTTTGGTGGATTATATCTGGTGATGAAATGTGTGGGAAACTTTTGTTTATATCAAAATTATTAAATACAATATTTAACAAGTTGTTTTTCTAAGTTTCCAAGATGCTTTTGTGGATGTTGCCGCCCAAAATGAATTTAAAATATTTAGTATATTCAATATTTAATTATATATTTCCAAAACAGTTCTTTCTGTATATGTACATTTAATGAATTTCCGTCTTGTGTGGAACTATATACTTTTCTCATAATATAATTGAATATAATAAAAATAAATTGGTATTCCATATATATAGGTAATTTAATACGTATGGAATTTCTGAGGAAGTTTGTGACAGTGAAAGGGAAACTCGTTTCAAAAGTTAAGGCTGTATATTAGCTCTCGTGAGGAACTGAGGCTTTCGGTCGTTTAATGAAATCCCTGTGTTTTCACAAAATAATACCAAAAACACCTGAATTCTAAAAATTGTTATTCAATTAGACGACTTTGATTCTTTGCTTGCGCAAATATTATGACATTCATGACGTTTACATTATATTGTTGATGGAAAAACTCGGATTTTTTCGTGTCCCCCAAAATGCCGTTCTATAACTAACTTAGGAAATCCACACGGAGCATAGAATTATTAGGTAAATGATTAATTGCGGGGAAACAAACTCCACAGTAATTTTAATTTAAATTGGATAAAAAAGTTGACTCAAGAAATGTTGTCATTCCCACAAAATGACAAACAAAACAAGAGTTTGACTGTCAAACTTTTGGACACCCACACACACATTTGAAGTAAAATACTCCGTGCAAAGTTCAATTCAAGTTTTTCCCTGCCTGTTTTTTTTTTTTTTGTAAAGACTGATCATTTGACAAATATCCCGCTCCTTCATTTCCTTGGTCGCAAAATAGAGTTCCAAATTTTGCTCAACAGCCGACAGTTTTTCAAATCATCAAAATCCAAATGAGAAATGATTACCTCCGATTTCTGTGTATGGGGAATTTACATAAGGGCTAAATAACATTTTGTTTTCAATATATAATAGATTAAATATAAAGGAAGTGCAGATTGAAAGAGCAACAAATAATTCAACAATTTGAAGCTTATTGTATATTTAATATGCGGATAAAATACAATTAAAACTACTAGTATTAAAATGATTTATTTTAAAAGTCCACAATCGTCGTTTGATTTAATGACTTTCAAATCGAAAAAAGGAGACACTCGAGTTTTTTGTGTGTTTTAGTACACTGCGGAACTATATACGCAGGTCACCATTATGATATAATTAAGCCATCAATTTAATTTATGCAAATTATCAACTGTGAATTCCAAATTCCAAGCAGAATTCAATGTGATACATGATAAACTCAAAATGACAATCCCCCCGCGGACCGTCAAAAGTGTTTAAATTTTGGCGCGCTTACTCATCCTTGAAAAAAAACGAGAATGTCACCGTCTATATTAGGATCGACATAAAAGGAAAATTCAATTCCAAAAGATTTCGCAATGCATTTCCAATTCAATTAAAATTAAAAACCATACAAAAGATTCAAAAAAAGTTTGATAGAGAGAGTGGAAATTCATAATGCAAAAGACCTTGCATGCAATCAGTACAAAAATGAAAGCTGGAGATTTGAAGCGTATCAAAGAAATCTACCCGGTTCTTTTCAATATAACCTAAGACAAGCTTTAATGCATTCAGGGCCTATTTTTCCTGTTAACTAGTCACCATTTTTTGGGAACTAGCCCTTTGGACTGGTGACTTGCCCTGGCCCATGGTGACTAAGAGTTTACCCCACATTTTTACGAATTTTGAAAAAAAGCTAACAAAATGGCACAAAAACAGTGACCAGGGCACTCAATTTCAACTAAAAACGGCAAAATTTTCTAAAAAAAAGGCAATAAAAAATTTTGGGCTCGCTTCGCTCGCCGTTCTCTTTTCCCTTTTTAGCCTAGAAAACTCAAAATCGCCAATATAGGTACATTTTGCACTAGATAAGATTGCAAAATTTTGGAACTTCCACTATAGATAAAATGACATTCGGAGCAAAAAATTGTGTTCATCAAAAATGCCCTTTTCTAAAAATGGTGACTAGTAAAAGATCGTTAAAATATGTACTGAAGGCATTGGGATTTTAACATAAGGCACGCATCATGCTGTGAAAGTGAACTTCATATTGTGAAGCGACAAGCGAATTAATGAAGAGAGAGCGGACAAGGAATTAACATGGAGCGCCATAAGCAACAATGTATTTCCCGTTCGTATACAAAACTCTCCACTGTGCCACCAATTGCCAACGGATTTCACCCATTTTTTGCAAGCCATAGCTAAATCAACTGTGCAAAACACAATCATGAAGAAAAATCCTCGAATTTTTGAACATTTCAGTTAATTAAATCAGTCAATTTTGAGCTGACGAGTTCCCAACTGCAACTGCCAGTTGGCAAGCAAATTGTGATCCATTTGGCATGGACATAACTATATTTTGACTTGAAAAACGTATGCTTCTGGTTATGGTGAACCAACTCAAATATCGATCGTCTATAAGAAGGTCACGCGAGGTCCAACTTGGATTCAGAACTTGACCCTTGACATTGACCCGCGGAAACCACTGAAATAACAATTAATCCTCGTTGGGAATTTGTTCAGTTGGCAAAAACGGAAATGGAAAAGTTTTTGGGACTCAAAGGAAAATGTCAACTTGTATTTGTTTCCCTTTAATTAATTTCCCGCAAATACACGAAATTAATGAAATCCCTGTTTTCACAAAATAATCCCAACAACTCTGATTTCTGACAATTCTTATTCAATTGGACGAGACTTTGATATTCTTTTCATTGCAAAAGTATGAAATTTTATGACGTTTGTGAATGGAAAAACTCGGATTATTTCGAATCGTCAAATGCCGTTTTAAATAACTTGGGAAATCCACGGAGCATAATTAAATGATAAATGTGGAATGTCATATATAAACAATTCAAATGGGGAAACAAACTCCACACACAGTCATTTAAATTTAAATTGGCGGAAAATTTTGACTCAATAAATGTTGTAATTCCCAATGACGATCGACTATATATATTATACAATCATAATATGGTTCAACCGACAACAATAAGAGTTTAACACCACACATTTGAAGAAAAGTATTCAGTACCAAATCCAAGTCAAAATTCATTTAAGATAATGAGAAAAGTGTAAAAAAAAGACATTTATTTTACACAGAAACTAATTCGTAAAATGGAATAAATGAAATAAATATGTCAAATTCATTTCCAGTGACAAAGTTCTTGTTAATTTTGGGGTAATGTACATAAAAAACAGCTGAAATGAAGGAACAATTATATTCTTGCTTGAAGCGGAAAACAAAACCGTGAATCTCATACACCGTCGTCAGTTCGTATAGTTTTGTTCTTCTCACTGATTTTGACGAATGGAAAAACG
This sequence comes from Gisinianus flammeolus, assembly GCA_034699125.1. Taxonomy (NCBI): domain Eukaryota; kingdom Metazoa; phylum Arthropoda; class Collembola; order Symphypleona; family Katiannidae; genus Gisinianus; species Gisinianus flammeolus. Next base: position 12,743 of record JAIUND010002840.1, on the reverse strand, counting down.
GACTGGATGAATTCCTTCTTGCCTGTATAAAACACATATACAAAAAAAAACCCAAATCAATTTGGTTCTGATTTAGAAAAATGGTCAATGCGACCAAGCGTTTGACAAATCCATTCAGAGATTTCGAACGAATTAAACGGAAACCCACTTGTAAATTTATCTGACCCTGCCCGAAGTCTCTTCATCAGAATAATTCCTTTGAGATTTGGGAATAGAATTGGGAGGATTTCCCATCCAGAATCTGGCGATTGGAGAACAGTGTCAAATTCCACCTCCGTCACCAACTCGAACTTGCTGGAGAATGAGTCTAATTCCGGGAAAAAACGTGTCCAACTCTCCACAGAAATCATAGAGAAATCAAAGCAAATCCTCCGGACTTTTAGGAAAATGAGGCCCAAATTTAGTCCGGCAGGTAAAAAAGGACGTAATAATCCATCTGCATTATCCCGCCAATCGTACGAAAGTTTCAAGTGCGTGAGCTTGGGAAATGGGCGAAGTGCAAGCCCTGGAACACGACCAACAGAGTTCAATTCGAGAGATTCCAAGGATCGTCTGGTCACACTCAAAATTTCGTTAATATTCTCTGCACTGAAATTGATAGGATAGTGCCTCATGGTGTACGCAGACATGGACAATTTCGTGAGGTTCAAATGAGGTGACACCCGAAGAAATGTCGGAATATCCACAGTTTGATCAAATGGGCCAAATTGTATGCTTTTGAACAAGTGACCTTTGACCTCCCAGAATTTGGACTCTCTGTCCAAATCCTTCACCCACAAATTGTGAACCGAGTGAAGATTCGGTGAGTCCCAAATGATTCGATAGAGTGCGGAACGCTCACTGACAGCATTTCTAAAACTTGTCTGTACCGTCAATTCTTTCAAGGATGGAAGAGCCAATGAATTTCCTTTGTTGCTCCAGTCACCATATTTGCCAGGGGTAATTTCCAAAATCTCCACGTTCGGAGCTTGTTGGACGAGTAATTTCCGGAGTGTGCTCTGATTCGGAGTGATGGATTTGAGAGTAAGAGATTTAATGATTGCGCCATAGTTTGTGAGGAATTCCTGGACGCCCACGTGATCCAAATCCCCACCACAGAAACGGAAACAGTTGAAATTGACGGGAAAATTTGTCGAGTCTTTCAGAACTTGGACGAGTTCCTCCACGGATTTACCGTCCAAACTGTAATATTCACTCAACATGAAGTCTGAATGGGTTCCGTTTGCAGCCAATTCTTTGACTGTTTTTCCCTGATCGTTTTTTTTGTACAGACTGATCATTCGACAAATATCCCGCTTCTTCATTTCCGTGGTCGTCAATTCCATCCAGGTTGAACTCAAGAGTCGACACTTTTTCAAACATTCAAAGTCCAAATGAGAAATTATTCCCTCCAAAATCTGCACAAACAAAAATAGAAACAGAATTAAAATTGATGAAACAAATCGTCGCGGTTCAGTTCAAAAAATACTCTTATCATTTGGCCCCATACGGTGAATTCACGTGCCCCCGTCGCATATGCTAACGTGCATATGCTCCTTGAGGGGCCAAATTATAATAGCGTATTTTCAGAACTTAACCGACGATATTTGAATATTTTGTTTAGGAAATGAGAAGGTCCACGTTTGAGCATTGATGACTGTGAATGAAATGAGCAATTCAAAATGGAATTTACCGAGGGATTTCGTAGAGCTTGATCTTGAACCGATTCTTCCACTTCCATTTCCGGTTGGGGATTCTCCTCGACGTTGGATGTCCTCTGCCTTTTGTTCGACTTTCTTCCCATTTCGATCTCTGTTAAAAGAAGCACAGAGTATAAATTCCCATTAATATTTATAGCCAACAAGGAAACAGCTATGTAAAATTGTACACAACACATAATTTAATTAACAGTTAAAATAGGATCAAAAAGGTAAAACAAACGTATAGAGTTTGTTGATATTTATATTTTACTCTTTCGATATAGTGCAGAAACTATATATAATATAGGAAGATGGGATTTATGGTCAAATCAAAATTGTTGTGGAGAAATATCGTATCATAAAAAAGTTGCTAAATACAATATTTTGGAAATGTGGGGAAATTCAGGTTACTTACATTTGTGTATCAGAATAAATGGGGCTGTTCAAAATTTGATTAAAATATACCACGACGACCAAACAAAACTTTTAAAATTCTGTATCGGAAATCTCTTTATACAATATTAGTTGACGAACCAAAACATTTGTTATTATTATTACACTGTGTTGAATCTTGAATGCACACACATGAATTGACGATAATAACTGTGTGTGTGTGGATGATGAATTACATTGAATTGGGAAACGAAACACACAGCAAAGACTTGAGATTTGTGTTTATTGAAATGAGTAAAGAGAAGCGACTGTATATGTCGTATAGGATATGAGAAAGTCGGGATATGAGTGAAGGATTTTCTCATATCCCGGGACCTGAGGTACATCATAGACAATAAAGACCTAGACAGTGCAAGAACATATAAGGGTTTAATCCAGTTTTTTTAATACATATACCATGCGAGCAGCCAATAAGGGCTCACGGTTTTTGTTGCCTGCACGCGGACAAGAATATAAGTGGTTAAAGAGATAAGAACCACATGAACTACAAAAATATGGGGGACACCGTAAGAAAAGGGGCAAAGTACGTATACCTAGTTTTAGAGTTATAGCGCCTTGAATATTACCGGCTGTTTGGCGCGTAAATACGTTTCTCAATGATTGTAATTGAATTTAAATTACACAAATCATCGGTTTACTTTAATTTAGAACTTTTGGAGAAGTTTAATGACGATCTTAAATTACTTTTGGTCAGTAAAAATGGTTTAAACTTGTTCTAAAATATTCTCCACGTTCTGTTGTCCATAAATAGGCAAAAAAGTGTTTTACGTAAATTGTCCCTATTCTGGCGGAGATGTTAAAAAGGTCAATGGTGTGCCAGTTGCATTTCCTACCTCAATACATCCAAAAAGGACTAAATTGGCAACTCAAACCTGATGCGATTCCTCTTTACGGCAAAAAAGCACGCGTGCCTCAGCCGATCATTCCACATGAAATCCAGTCCAACCCAGTCCCAATAAACGTGTGTATATTGCATGAGAATCGTGAAAATAAATAAAATATATGCAATTTTGCAAAATACAATGGCCAATATACGAATAATTTCCTGGAGTTGTATTTTCTCATATACGCATAAAACGCATTTGGGGTTGTGGATAAGAAAACCAGCCGTGTACGACTTTTCACTTTTTTGCATATTAATATGCACAAAAACATGGGCTATTTTATACAACAAGTTAGAAATTTGTAAAAAAATTGCAAATATTTTTAATTAATTTACAAACATTAGTTAAATTCAAACAAAATATATGACGATTTCTTTCTTGTGATTTTTCGAATTACGAAATCATTGAAAACGCCGTGGCGCGAAAGCGGCCAAAAAGGAAAAGTCAAATATCTTCTAAACTAGATAGTAGTACACGGCTGGTTTTCTTATCCACAACCCCATTTCATTCTCTGTTATGAAATGGGAAATGTGTGAGCATTGTCGTTCAATTCAGTAGGTATGTCCTATGTATATAGAGTTGGTGGGAGTGACTAAAAGGAAAAAGGTTAAAATGCCACCCGCTGTTTCGTCACCATTACAAGATACGTCATGCACTGTCTAGGTCTTTATTGTCTATGGAGGTACATCACTCATATCCCAGGACCTGAGGGTCGGGATATGAGGGTACATATATCCTTCCCATCGCTCATATGAGTGATGTACCTCAGGTCCCGGGATATGAGAAAATCCTTCACTCATATCCCGACTTTATTATATCCTACGACATATATATATATATATGTGTGTGCGTTCACACAGTGTCAGTCCACAAATGCGAGAAGAGAGTGAGAAAAAGACACACAGAAAAAACAATGTTATACTATTACATACCTATATATATTCTGTGTTTGTGTGTGTGCGTGTCCACTGTGTGTGAGAAAAAGATGCTTCCTTTCTCTTTTCCCTTGAGTTTATATACACACACATATATATAGGCACTTTATAGGGACTCGGAAAGATTGAGGAATGTGCGACAGGAAAAGAGAATGATGGAGGCGAAAGGCGATTGTTGTGTGCTGGAATGTTTTAGTTTTAAAACCATTTTAGATCTACTTTAAAGTAATATTTGAGAATTGAATTCCATTGGGAACTCAACTCGATCGACTCCTCATATAATATAGGTATACAAAATGAACAATTCACTCTGCCTCAACATTATAGAAGGATTTCAAATAATATTTATATGTGGAATCAACTGGAATTTCCCTTCTCTGGAAATCCACCGTCAATGCTTTTACATGCCCTCGGGCCATATAGAAAAAGGGATAAAGGAATACAGAAGGATGAATTAATATATACCGTATAAACTGTAATAAAACCCCAGGGGTTGTATCGGAAAATCTTATAGAACCCCAGTGTGTGTGGGGAACCTGAGAATCATGTATATGTTCGACAATGTATTTGACATGGGCGCAGGATTTAGTCTCTGCAGACATGTGGGGTTCTATAAGAGGGTGGAGTTCTTACCGTATAACAGTATATACGGTAAGCTTGAAACCGCACGCAAGTGATAGTAATATACTAATACATATAGGTTAGGTTAACTGATTTAAAATGAGTAGTCAGGAGAGTCCTTGAATTTTGTACGTCATACTAATATGGAAACTTGACACTATATAAATTTGGTAAGGTTTTGCCAACTTCATACTCTCGGTTTTTTTCCTGACTGTGTGTGGAGGCGCGGGACAAAGCAATATCAAAAATAAATTGATTCAATATACACAAATCATTTCCGAGTCATGAAAATGAATCGTGAAAAAATAAAAAACAAAAAAAATGGCCCTCACGTCATGCCAAAACGCACATGTTTTATTTTCAAGGGGAATTTTTGATTGTTGATTGTCCATGTTCATTTAATTGTCCATTTCTCTTTCTCTTTTACACACAGAAAGTTTCACATACATCGTGTGTGTGGCTTTTTATTGGGATTTGGGCTGTGACTGTTCCAATATATCGTCTGTTAAGTTAGCAAACGAACTATTAAGATTTTCCTTAATGTGCGGAAATATACGACGACTGCGTCCGTCTTTGTGGGTATAAAATTCTGCCAAAATTCAGGGCGACAGAAAAGGTCATGGCAGACAATAATGTCGAAGGACCCAAAACTCCATCTCCAGCCCTTTGACCTTTGGAGCAGGCCAACGAAATTAAGGAAAATAATTATAGTTCGTTTGTCAACTTAACAGACGATATAGTTATTTTGAATGTGAACTGGCGTGTCTTGAGCTTTAATTGAATAATGCACTGAAATTAGGTCACATAATTAGGGAAAATGCATATAGGTTGAGAAGATAAATAGCGTATGAACTGCGGGGAAATCCGCAATCTATCCGATAACTCAAATCGCATATATAATTGTGAGCGCCGAGGACTTTCCCAACGTTTTCTGCCCGCAAAACCAAATTACAAAACAAAAGAAAACCAATTAGCAACCACAACGCAATTTATTTCCAGTTTTATCTGTGTCCTTCAAAAGGCAAACCCGGATCGAATCCAGCACACGAGAAATGAGCTGCGAATGTTTCAATGCCTCGTTTTCTCTTCGCCTTCACCTTCGCCGGTGGTCCACAATTTGTCATAAGGAAATCCTTACATTTTCACTCCTCCACTTTATTTGAAGCTCTTTTCTGGTTTTGTCTGGGATTCCATTTTAATTGACAAAATCCGAACATGTCCCACGGAAAACCCGAGTGTTTGTTGATCCTCTTAATAATAATTTCCTGTGCATCCTCACATCCGGCTCTTTCAAACCCCGAGTCCACGTCAAATACCCGGATTTTCACGTTGAACAAAATCCTGGAGGAACTCACGACGGATTTGGGTTCTGTTGGAGCTGGAGGGGTAAATCCCGCCCCATTTTGCCCCACCAAATTCCACTCTGCCCAATTGAACTTTTCTCATTGGCATCGTCGACTTTTCACGACGACTCAGCGACGACACGGTCCAAATCAAAATAAAAATAAAAATCAAACAACCCGCGGCGGAGAAGAGCAACAACAAAGCTCATCTGCATGTAAATTCGGGGGTCACTGTACAAATGAAATCTTGGATGCTTCAGAGAGCTTTCTGTGGTTTCCTGAATTCCGCGTGGGGAGTCCGTCCAGTCAAAATCTGTATTTGTTTTTCGGTGGGCGGGAAGAGCTTCGACGGATTTGGGCCACCAAGGAAATTCAAGCTGTGAAATACAAAATGGCCGTCGCTCTGGATTCTCCGATGGAAATTGCACTGCTCACCAGTGAGAACGCGGAGGAGGATGCGGATTGGACTTCACGTCCAAACAGAAATCCTCTCAATTTTCGGTCAGTGTTTCTCACATATTTTTTGTGGAATAATTTCACGAATGGTGGGATGATTTGAATTATTTTTTGAATGGATTTCAAAAATTGAAATGTTTATAGGAAAAACAATTTTCGGAATGAACGCTTGCGAGTCCACATGTTTACCCTGCCGTTTCACTACCAAAAAACCGTGAGGGGTGAAATCCTTGGGCAAACGTACACTTTCATGCGAGCCGCGGCGGAGTCGTACAATATGACGATGGAATTGAGCATCGGACGAGCGTCGTTCAATCGGTTTTCGAACGGGACTTGGTCGCAGCCGTTGGGATCGATCGTCTCGGGGGATTTGGACGTGGCCTTTGGTTTCATTCCAAATATTCACCGAAATCCATTTTTCGCGACGGGGACTTTTTCAGGGCCCTGCGAGTTCGTCAGCATTTCCGCAATTCCGATTACACTCGGCGTCAAATGGGAAGCTTTCCTTCAGCCCTTCACGCTCCCTCTCTGGGCCGCCATTGCCACATCTTTTCTCCTCCTCATCATTTTGATCTTTTGCGGGAAGATTCGGCGTTTGAAGAGCCACCGGAACAGGAATGAAAAGGAAAAGGAAGAAAAAGGGACCCTTCCAGTCTTGTCAGCGTCCTTTTTGGAGGCCCTCGCACCCCTGGTCGGTCAAAGTCAAGCCGCACATATGCAACCACGTGGTCTCTTTGTCCTCGGCGGGATTTGGATCCTCGTCAGTTTCATCCTTCGGAATTATTGGAGTGAAAACATTCTCGGGCTCCTCGCAGTCCCGCGAATGGAGGAAAAACCCCGGGACTTTCCGACCCTCTCCCGCCGACTCAACACGGACTTTACCGCCATCTACTCGCATCTCCTCGGGGGTCACTGCGAGTCCTTTTTCCAGCACACGACGAACCCTGCCATCCTCAATATTCGAAACAAAATGGAACGAATCCCGTTGCCGCGTCAATTAGAGTGTTTGGAACGGGCCGTCGTGGAACAAAATACGGTGTGCATGGCCTGGGACATCCTTGCGGCCCCGCAAATGGCCCTGAATTTCACCCTAAAGAGTAATTTGGCCCTCCTCCAGGCCTCTGCCCCACTCATCTCGGCCACGATGCATCCGTTCCTCGGGAAAAATTCAAAGTGGCTGCGAGCACTGAATGATGTCATCGGTTGGACGCGAGATGCCGGGATCAGTCTCAAGGCCCTCGACCGTCTCAAGGACTACAATGAGGAAATGGGCGGGAAGTGGATGAAAAGGATAGGGAGAGGAGAGAAAAGGCGGGAGGGGAATTTAAATTTAAATTTAAGTTGGGAGAAGTTTAAGGCGGGAAATTCAAGAGCGAGTTTGGTTCACACGAAACTAGAGGAGCTCGCATCGGAGGGGACGGAATCCAATCGGAGTGTCAAACCGATTCAGAGGCGATTATTAGTAGCACCGTTTGGAGCACTTCTGGGTGGTCTCATCCTCGCACTGCTCAGTTTCCTCGTCGAAGCTCAACATTTGGGGGTGAGCAGCAGGGAAATGTTGAGGCGGAAGAGTTTCCGGAGGGAAATTCAAATTTGGTGTGATCCAGGACTTGAATTCCTTCAACGTGTGAAACAAATCCTCTTTTCTCATCGTAATTAGTAATTAAATCATGTAAATCAGGGCTTTGTCCAGGAGCCTTGAAGCTGGGATGATTGTTAGACGCGAAAGTCCATAACAAATCACACTCACAATTCACACGTAGTGAAATCTTTAGAATTATGATTTAATTACGCACTAATTGTTTTGGCGGGAACGGATGGACGACATCATCACTGCGAGTGTTCCAACGCAATAAAATCCAACGGCCGAATCGAAGGATTTGAACGGTGGAGATTTCCATGGTGAAAACGGCGAGGGAGCACACAGTGAAAGTGCATGTGATGAGGAGGAGACTCTGCATGAAATTGGATGATAAATATACTGGCTGAAGATTCCTTCCTTCCCTTTCTCTCACCTTGTGATCAATTCCCAAACCCTTCCCGCGCTCCCCAATATATTTGTTTTTGTTTTTGTTTTTGGTGATTGGGAAATTGGAGTGGAGCCAATTTTGAATGCCGGACTGAATGAGGAATCGATTGATGAATCGTCGGAGGAGTCCACCACCATAGAAATCCTCATAGAAAATCCAGCTAATGTCTTCCTTCAAATAGGACTCGGTGCCCTTCGTAAAGATCACCTCATCATTTCTATTTCTATTAGTCCCCGTCGTATTCTCATCATCATCATCATTATCAAATTGAGGTATGAATTTCCCCAGCTCGGAATTGTAGTCCACAATGGCCGTCCGCTCACACTTTGAAATGATGGTTTCCAATTCGAGTGGGAAATCCGTCGGGAATAATTCAAGGACCCGAAAAAGGCTCTTCAATTGATTTAATTTCATATTGGCGGACTTGGTGAGAGGCACACGCAAATTCCCATACAGAATAACTTGAGACTCGCTTAATAATTTGGATCCTAACACGGTCAGGCCATGGAAGTCAAATTCCTTCACTTGATAGTAATTATTTGGAGCGGAACCTCGTCTCCGAGTCAAGTGTGGCGTGTAACTGCGCTTCAAGTCTATTAATTTCCAAGCCCTGTACTCGTGCTTGAGCGGGGAATACAATTTAAATCCAGTCAAATCCTCGAATTTACTGTAGAACACCTTTCTTGGGGGAGCACTCAAGTCCGTGGTGAGGACGCCCTTGTAGGAATTGGTGAAGATGATGGCAGAGAGGAGCCAAAAGAGAAGGGTAAAACGAAGGAGGAATTTTCGTTTAGCCTTGTTACCCACTTGAATTTGAATTCCAATTTCGCGCGGGATATTCCCCGCCTCCAAAAATACGCGAGTCATGAGGAAAAGACTGTGAACTATCAAATCCAGAGGGAGAAAGAATATCCTGGGTTCGAGTCCAAGCACTAGAAAACAGACGAGGATGGAGAAGCCGAAATACGTGAAGAGGATCCAGAGCCAAAGGACCAAAGTGAAGGGCTCAAAGAAGACGCCCCAAGACAAAGTCTCTTCCTTGACTTTACATGTGAGGAAATTGAAGGAGTCGGACCGAATTGGGATGGAATCAAAGAAATGATCCGCAAGGATTTTGATATTAAGTCCAATGGCGGGAACGGGAGTTCCGAATTTATCAAATCTGAACATGGTCAAACTGCGAATGGAAAAATCATTGTGAATGGCTTGAATCATCAAGAACATTGGGTCTGCTTTCCAAAATACGGACCGCTCTTTCCGTGCAAATGAGCGGAGAGTGGATCTTGACCAAAATGGAATCTTAATCTCTCCATTAATAAAGTACTCGGCGTGGGAGCAAAGGGCTGTCCTTATGATTTCCACGTCCTTTGCTCCTTTCCCTTTCCAATCCGTGAGGACTCCGAGCGGACGCAAAGAGAACGAAGTTTGAGTGTTCGTGTTCACCCGAAGTTCGACAATCAACCAGGGTCGACAACCAAAGCAAATCATGACGAAATTCCGAATCTCGAGCGTCACGTTCAAGTGCTGGTGTGAGGAATATTTGGGCTGGACGAGGAAGATGAGGCGAGTCCAATCAAATTTCGATACGTATCCATTTTCCATACGCTGGATTCGGAATTGAATCATCAACGACAACAATTGATCCTCGGGCGTGAGGATCCGAATGAATTTGATCCCACTCGCATCAAACACCTTGCTGCTGGCCAATATCATGTATTTCTGAAAGAGGGACTCTTTCCTTGCTCCATCTTGATGATGACGATGGATGTCCAGGAACATTGTTTCGACACACATGAGGAAATGACGGATTTCTACTTTTGATCGGATGAGCCGGAGGATGGACTCATTTTGGGAAGTGGCTCGTTGTCCCCACGTTTCCATCGGGCCCAGACGGTATTTGTCCACCAAGGTGTGACTCCAGTCACTGAGGATGAACGGATGAATGTATGGTGGTCGAAAGAGGGCGAATTCTGGTGAGTCCAGATTCATCACCAGATGAATGGCACACGCGGACATGGTGTTCAACCAAGTCTCAAGATCTGATTGGGCCACCACTTTTTGATGAAATATCATGAAGAGAAAGAGCCCGGATTTCCAGTGGATCCCCAACATTTTTTTTTCTTCAAAGCCTTTGAAAATGTGTCAACAGTCTTATTGAGCTCTAAAGATTTCAAAAATTAGTTCGAAGTTGACTGGGGCAATGAGTGAAGATTGCATGCACTTTATATGGCATATTTGTGCACGGTGAAATGCTCCTTCAAAGTTATGGTCGTTTGGTTTTGCACTTTACTTTTTCTCTGTGTGGGTGAAATATGGAAATGACCATTATGAAAACGAATGCAATGACTAATATATACAAACAGTTGAGTTGAAGCCTCAACAAACAACCACAGAAGAACAAACAAAAAATCCTTGTACACGAAGCGTCCAGACAAGGGAGCGGCGCGTAACACAAAAAATCCGAAGGCATGGCCATGGAATTGTTGACACAGCTGGGAATTCAGGCATGGCCGAGACAGTTCAGGTATATATGGCCGGGGATTGTCTTCAAATTCCTCGAAATCCGTGGGTAAAACGCTGAATTTGGGGTCTACAATTCGGATTTATTCAATTCTGACATCGGATTCGGATTCCTCAAGATCTTGTACACCAGAATTGTGGTAGAGTGAAAAAAAAAACATTTTGAAGGCAGGTCAAAAATTCCGAAAAACACCGAGTTTTAAATTTGGATTTCTTAAAGTTTGACTTTGGATTCGGATTCCTCATGATTTTTTTTACCCCAGAATCCGTACAAACAAAAACAGTTTGAAAGCAGGTCAAAACCTCGGAAAAACACCGAATTCGGGGTTTTCAACTCAAATTTGTTAGTGTTTGACTCCGAATTCGGATTCCTCATGATTTTTTACCGTAGAATCGTTTAAAAAGGAAAAATACTAGTAAAGGAGGTCAAAAACCCCGAAAGAACCCGGACACAACCGAAACGGGTATTCCGATTATGCCCATCTCCGAACTCATCCGAATTATCAGTAATACAATACAATGCCTATAAAAAATATCCCGAGTCAAAATTTCAGTCGGTTCGAGAGTTATCGTCGAACACAGACAGACAGACATGTGCCATTTCATGGCACATGAGGAGCTCTCTTCGCTCGCTCCCTAAAAATAGAAATTACACGTTGGAGCACACGGCATAGAACGTTTACAAAAACTCCGTTTCCCTTTAATTACTGGTCAACGTCCAAAGAAACTCGGTCCGAAGCCTCAACTGTATAATTTAAGAATCACCCAATGGATTTTGTCTAGGCGTTCTTTCTTGAAAGTATATTATATTATAGGTACATACTACAAAAACATGATTATGATTATGATTGATCCTGCGTTCATCCAAAGCTGAAGCGTTTTACTCCATATTTTATAGGTCATCCACACACACACACACAGGGTTTACTTTTTACATGATAAGAAACCCGGTGCATTTATTCCGTCGTGTATTAACTGTAATTGTAATACCTATATTATATTACATGTGGATTGTGTGCGGCATTCATAATAAATCTCCCGTCTATTCTAGAAACATGATGAATCAACACGCAAAATATGAGTTTTAAACATTTATATAAATGATATAAATTAATCCCTATATATATATATATATCGTGTCCGGTCAAATGTTATAGTCTTTTGTTATAACAGTCAAATGTTATAAATCCCCATGTTATAAAGTAAAATGTTATAACAGTCGAATGTTATAAAAAAAGATATTTATTTTATTTTGTAACGCAGAGTAAATTTTAAATGAATTTTTTTATTCTTTAATATACAAATAAAATTTTCCATAAAAATGATTAAATATGAAAATGGTAATAAAACTGTTAGTTTTTTTGTCGCGGACGCCATTTGGGCTACTACTCTAATACATTACGACCTGTGAAAAAGGGTGACGCCCCTTTTTATGACGCGAGATGAAGAATTTGGGAGACTGTCCACGTGAAAATGAACCAAGAACAAATTTTGGATCACTTTGCCCCAATATATTGGAATTTTGTATTGTACTACCCCAAAGTGTATTTTGGGTTCATTTTCTTGTGAACAGCCGCACACATTATTCATTTCGCCAGATACCTGTGATTCATGAACGATGTACTGAAGTAGTTTTGTTTCATGCTATTTGTCATGCAGGAGCAATAATACTTGAACACTTTTGATTGCATAGGCTTCGCAGTATAGTACAACTTTTCTGCTGTGTGCTACTCTTCATGCCTGAGCATTTTTGATGTCCACTCTTTTTACTGTTTCCACTTTTGTGCTTGATAATATGTGACGTTGAAAGAGAAATGGGGTG
>JAIUND010002839.1:0-19390 GCA_034699125.1 Gisinianus flammeolus | reverse complement strand
CCACTGGAGCGAGTTTGAAAGAAATCGGAGATTATCAATTTGACCCCGGCTGTCCTTATTTGAGATTGACGATATATATAGGAATCGAAGAATAAATGAATGGAAAGATTGTCTATCATTCTCATATATATATTCTTTTCTTTCCAGAACCAGACGGCTGCATATCTGTACGAGGAAACGGAGTCCATCGGTCTCAAAGAATTTGTCAATACTGAAAACAACGGAGCGAATTTCAGTAGTTTTGGTGGCGACTCTGGAATTGACGATAATACTTGTGGAGGACTCACCCCACCGGAATGCCAACATTTGTGTGACAGTGCGCATTAGGACTGCTGGAGTTGCGTCTGTGACCCCAACGCTTGTCTTTGCTTTGATGACGATGACGATGACGACTGTGGTCCATGTCCTTAGAGAGGACTCGGGGAGAAGACAGAGCTATAGAGGATGATTGTTAAATGAGGAACTGGATAGAAGAAGGGGTCGAAGACGTATTTTCACTTTTTTGCATATTAATATGCACAAAAACATGGGCTATTTTATAGACAATGTTAGAAATTGGTAAAAAAATTGTAAATATTTTTAATTAATTTATAAACTTTAGTTAAATTCAAACAAAATACATGACGATTTCTTTCTTGTGATTTTTCGAATTACAAAATCATCAAGAAACGCCTTGGCGCCAAACCTGCCTCGGCGAATTTGGGTCGCCATGGTCCGCATTTTTGCCCCACAGTGGACGGGAAGAAATTTTGCGTGGAATCGGGATGTATATATATACTTGAGTTGAAAAGAAACTCCCACAACGTGTTTGCAAATGTATATCTGTGTGGAAAACGGGGCACGTGCATATGGTAGTTTCGCATCCGCGGGGTCAAAGAAGCTCACTTTCCGCAGACTCCGAATTCCTTCTCCACATTGTCGTCAAATGTTGGCCAGGAAAACAAACACGTATATATATAGAAACGACGAGAAGCTCAAGGATTATTTGTGGTGCAAAGGCCGGTGAAGGGAACTCAAATCCAAAGAATTATATTAGTTTAGGGGCGCAATGTGTGTGTTTCCGAAGTTGAATGTGGATTCAAAAGAGAATTCCCATTTTGGTATATAGGGCCAATGTATAGTTTTCGGTATGGCCACAATTAGTTTTTGGTATAGGGCCAGAAAGTATTTTTTTTCTGCTTTTTACGGTAAGAGCACAATTTATACAAAAGTATATAGGGCCAATGTCGATTTTGTAGGGCCTCATAGTATTTATAGCCTTTTTTATATTATAGTAGCCCTCAATCATATATATCGCCTGTCAAGTTCAAAAACGTACTATAATTGTTTTCCTTAATTTCGTTTGACCGGGTTTGCCCTGTTCTGGAGGTCAAAGTATTAGAGATGGAGCTTTGGGTCAAGTTTTGGGACATTATTGTAGAGCAGGTCATGACGAACAATAATGTCGCTCGACCCAAAGCTCCATCTCTAATACTTTGACCTCCAGAACAGGTCAAACCCGGTCAAACGAAAGTAAGGAAAATAATTATAGTTCGTTTTTGAACTTAACAGACGATATACTGATATCTGTATACCATGGTGTGGGTAGCGGGAAGCGATGGGTTGTTGGTTTCTTTTTTCTTGTATAAAACACAATCACCTTTTCATTATTTAGTGAGATATGGTACATTTTATGCAATTCCGTCTTTACAAATAAAATTATTTCTGCATAATATATGCTCACCCCAAACGTTAGTTTTAATCATAGACCTATATAAGTATTTTTAATCATAGACCTATATTGTGTATAGTAACTATACGGAGAATAAATTTTGCATTGTATCGCAGAAAATGTATAGAACTGCAAAGTTCTTCTATGATTGACTGTTCCTCGATATACAATAACTTATATTTTGTTTTTTAAAAGAATTACAATAAAATAGCATGATATAACGTATATAGAGATGTGGAGAGAAAGAGAAAAAAATAAAAATAAAACATCATGCTAACGAGCGGAAAAAATCTAAAGAGAAAGGATGAACAGAGACAGAGAGAAGGCTTGTGTGTGTGTGTGAAAGGGAAAGAAAGATAGAGAAAATTTTATAATTTTATAATATTTTATAAAGAAAAGCAAGGTATAAGGAGAACAGTTACTTTCTCAAACTTACCGTGTATGCGTATGTGTATGTCCCTTATACTTTCATCTTTCATAACCAACATTTTTGCATCATTAAATTTTTAAACAAGTACAGTTCACCTGTTTACTTCTTATGTAAGAAGCGCAAATAACCGTAGTGAACGCTGAAAATATTTTGTATAGGAAAGTAGCCCCGTCGTGTGCGAATCCTTTTTTTTTTTGTCACAAATATAGAAACTCAATACGATATCTACCTCCGTTTCTATATTTCTACAGGTATGTGCATACACTTGAGAAATAAAGAGAGAGAGAGAGAGAGAAAGAAAAGGCTGTGATGAAAAATATGTGTTTTAGTATTTGCGACCTCGTAAATAATATAATGGAAGTGTGTACATGAAAGACTCTCCAGACGATGGAAATGTTTCCCCAATGGAGAGAATCCTAAAGAAGTTTTGAGTGCGATAAAACCAACACACGCTCTCTTTCGCCCACTTTGATGCGTAGGCAGATGGAAAAGAAGAAGACAAAATGATAGAAAAACGGGGGGAAGATTGAGTGGTTTGAGATGCCACAAGAAACAAACAACATCTGTGCAACTGTGGAATAAATTGTTGTTTATCCCCAATGACATATATAAAAAGTAAATAAATAAAGTACATGCCCACCAAAAAAAAAAAAAATCACATTATGCAACGTCATGAGCGCATTATATTTTTATAACTTGTAATAAAATCTTAGGGAAAGGGTATATGAAAACGTGTGTTGTCGACCAAATTTCGAAGGTTGTGGGTGAACGTAAGTTGTTGTCGAGAGAGAAAGTATAAGAGGGAAAGCTGTGGTGAGAAATGAAATCAAGAAGCCATATAATTTTGTCACTTCTTTACAACACGACAAACAAAACGTTACACAATACAGATAATGCAATTCCGATCATTTTCACAACAGAAAGAGAGGCAGAGAGAGAGAGAGAGAGAGAGCTCCCCCTTTTCTACATCATCAGAAGTATTCAAAAGTGAGCTAGATAAGTGTTCCACTTTACATTTGAGACTTTCACTCTTGAGTTTTTAAAAAAAATCCTCATATTTCATATACCTACTCAACACAGATCCACTCACGTCCTTTCCTCTTGGTCCATATAATACGCATGCAGAGAAAAAAAATTGTTCAAAATATTGTATATATTGAAAAAACATAGATGGTTGTAACATTAATTTACAAACGTTTTATATCCCTCTGTCGTATTACCTGACATCTCCAACTTCATACAAACTCCATATCTTTCCCTTCATCTTCGTCAACTACTATCTACACCATAAAAATTGTCGTCCAGCAACTCCCTTTTCCATTTCTTATCTAAACTTCCCCATCTTTTGTCTTTTTATTCATGATAAAGGGTCAAGTGATGTGATGTGATGTGATGTCTACTTGACCATTGATGAAAAATGGTTTTGGAAAAAATTTCATTTATATACTCTTTCTTTTATATAGACACCCTGTGTGACGTATATTTTTGAGTATTACTAAGGATCTAATGATGGGAATCTGTATTCTGTTTTAGTAGTCGTCCCATGAGAGACTTTTACATTCACCTACAAAATAATGAGTCAAATCAATCATTTTTGTCGCAAAGTTGTCCCCGAGTGTGAAATGAAACCAGATGACTCCAAAATCCGGAATACTGCTTACTTAGGGAGAAAAACATGGACGAGTTCCAATCGTGATTACATGCCTGATTAAAAAAGACTCCATTTGGTAGATAACTTTATATTTATAGGCAGCGAATGTATACGTTGCTATATACATGTATATGTATGCACGTATGTGAGCCATCTGATACGGGAGGGAGTTTTAGCATGTTTGCCAGTTTAACATTATCTATGTATAGGATGTGTATGGAGATGGAGATGGAGAGAGAGAGAGAGAGAGAGGAAAAGGAAAAAAGAGAGAGGGAAGACGATCATTTGACGTTGGAAGACACAATTTGTTCCTGTAATTATTACGATAGTATTTGCTAAGCAGAGCGCAAAAAATCAATACTTTCCTTGACTCACAGAGTTACTAACGATGAAGTTGAGAGTTTGGAACGCAAGCTCAGCGCTAAGAGAGCTTGTAAGCACACATTTGAGCATTGCTATATATATATGTATATATAAAGGTGGAAAAGAAATCAAGGGTCGTATGAGACAGATCATGGTATTCACAGTAAATGAAACATTGACGACTGGTTCATGGAAAACGGTTCAATAGTCAGCCAACATACATACGTATATATATGCAGTACCTATGCACACGCAACATCCTCCGAGAAACCCCGAGAAACAAGTGGTGAAAAAAATGTATGCTCTCGTATGTGTTGTTTAAGAAGCAATTCAAACTGTTACGTAAATGACGAGAGTATAACATAAATAGGCATATACTATCTGTATGTACTACTTTTTATTTCAAATAGCAAGTCAGAAGTATCAAATGTCTATTGCAGCATGATGATTAAATGGAAGAATAAAAATACATATACGAATATGTCATTTTTGTCAAAGCTACACGTAGGTATTTATAAAGGTTCTGAGGGGTGCGAGTGTAAAGAGTTTTTTGTATTTTAATCCGATGATTTTCATCTTTGAAATCCTTTCAATTTCAATTCAGGAGACATCCTAATTCAAAATGATACGAGAGAGAGAGAGAGAGAGAGAGAACTAGAAAAAATACAAAAGATTAAATCATTCAAGATGTAACAATTTTTCAAGCAATGACTGGGAAATGTGTATGTCTACATAAATAATACACATATTTAGTATTTATATGCGTATATAAGCCATGCGGATATCGTGCATGCATGGAGAAGAAAATATTTTTGAATTTTATATATTCAGAATTGAAACGAACAGAGAGGCAGAATGATCTTTGTTAATTACAGAGAAAAATTCACCATTCTAAGTGCTCAATTTTATTTGGAGTCATGAGCCTCAAATATTAGACATCAGAAATCGAATGCACAGGAAAAAACGCCGAGACAAAATGTAATTTAGGCCAGAAATCGAAACTATATGCATGAGGAAAAACAAATTAGTTATATTCAGGGGTACAGTACTATAGGTAAATATAATTTAAAATACGAATGACGACGAATCCATATCAGATTTTTTAGCTCTCTTTTTAATTTATTGTTTCATCAAGTATACACTATATATAACGACAAGTCAAGTGAGTCTATTAGAGTCTATTAGAGTCTATATATATACGTATATATACTAGAATTGCTACCTTTAATCAAATTGAATTGCATATGTAAATATTTATTCTTCATTGAATATTGTCAAGTTGTTCATATACCTATTGTATATAGAGTCGTCGTTGTCGTCACAGGAGAGGAGTAATATATAATATATAATAAAACTCATCATGGTCGGTGTTTCGTTGTCCCCCATGTGAACTCTCCTGTTGTGAAAAAAATGACTGAAAGGCCATTTACATCTGTACTCTATTCACTTTGTGCAACCTGCGTCTCTTCAATTACTCAAATCATCACCACAGCATCAAACCGATAAACCATAACATAATTACGTTCGCCGTACGATTTGTCCTAGCGAGATGGGAGATGAGTAGATGAGAAATATACATCGAAACTCTCATGTCATGAAAAAACAGAAAGTAAACCGAGTCATAATATCCATCCCTGCGGACCCACATTGTCAGTTTTTTATATACAATTATAGTTCTTTTGAAAATTCGGAACTGGAAAAAAACTCAACCCTCATTTGATTAAGTAGAATATATAAATACGGCTGTAATTTCATTGAGAAAGAAAGCTTTAAGATGTCCGCTATACATAATAGATATTAAATTTTAAAAAGTAAAAAAAAACACGTGGGGTCATTTAGAATTTTCGGCCACTCAACAAAAATTCAAAAGCCGAATCATAATGAAAATGAATGTGAAATAGTCCAGCAAGATAACTATACATAATATACATGTTATTCGCGTGATTTCATATAAAATAATCTTGTAATAATCTTGCTTTGAAAACGCTCCTTTATTGATCAGGCAACTGTATTTGTGAGCGTTTCCGAACTTTTTGGACTGGAATGAATATTTGACAATAATGTGTACTTGAGTACGTTTTTCGTTTTTTTTTAAAGATAAATTTGGGGCAACGAAGAAGCTATATGTCGTAGAATCAATTCATAAGAATCAAATACAAAGTGCAATCAACTAATACTCGTTTAATTCAAGACGACTGTCTCACAGCAGAGGCTTTCACCAATTTGTTTGAAATGGCACAATATTTTCCCTGGTTTTTGTAAAGTCAAAGAGAGAGAGCATGGAAACTGAAAAGAGAGGATGAGTGCAGGTTGTATTTATATATATGTATTATTATGACTGCATGAGAATTGTCAAATTCAAAAAGTAAATTAATTCTCCATTTCCATAGACGTGTGCATGCATGTCCATGTTACTAACAGTTAACCCATTATTATTATTAGCTCTTGCATGTGTATTACAAATAACTGGGTTCAAATTAGTAGAGAGAAAGAGTAACGTATTGTATTGTATTAGGGAAGTCGTTTGTACTTCTTAGGATTCGATCATGTGTCTCTCTCTCTCTTTTTCTCTTTCAAAATCTATTGAATTTCAAGTTGGAAGGAAAAGGGAGAATATACGGGAGAAGAAAACTAACCGTATATATGTTCTTCATCATCCTGAGGATTTTCATGTCTCATGATGACGTCAAATGAAAAGATTATTTCTCCCCGTCCACTATCTAATAATATGTTACACTTGGCAGTATACTTAAGATATACTTACCTATACTCACTCGCAGATATTATTACCTATTACCTATGTACATTTGTCCCGTTTTGTATGACTTCGGCAACTGGAACTTCTCCATCATCATCATCATTATAAGCACCATAATGAAAACTTGATAATAATAATTGTTTATATATATACCTCCATAATCACTAACGAACTCCCGACAAACCAAACTATTTATACTGTTACCGAACTACCCAAGTAAAGAGCTCCTCCTCACCCATCTGAATCGCATTAAATCTTAAAATCATGGTCCACAATCTATACAAGCCCGTAGACACATTGTGTAATGTGATTATGTCATTGTGCGTGTATTCCCTCACACACACACACACAAACACAAACTGCCAAGCATTCCGGAAATTCGTGTAGTGTCATTCTGTGAAATTACACACACATATATATATATACACTAGTAGGCATTGACTTTATTTTCAAAGGAAGAAATGAGTAGGAAATTGAAAAGAAAGAAATATTACAAATCTATGCACGCATGTGATGCTTTTGTTCTTCATTATTCATTTTCCATAATCTTTGCGTAGGCCATTGAATGCGTGCATACAGTTATAATAGGTGAATCACAATGATTTGTAATGATTTCAAATGATTTTATACAATGTCTATGGACATATATACTGTCGAATTTCTAGGCTACACGGAATGATATATGAAATTAAAATTAATTCACGGGGATGTGCTACGTCATTCGGTTGCCAGTAGTTTTCGTGTATATAGTTGATGAATATATATCGTATGTTGAAAAGCTCCTTCGTTTTACCCGCAACCCCTTCCCTATTCTCTTCACTCTCTCGTCGGTATTATTTTAAGGGAAGCCCTCATGTATATAGTTTGAAGTGGAAGCAATTTTTTTAGCTGAGTAATTATACTCGAAATAATATACGCCAATTCATGGTTTTCTTCTTCCAAGAAACAGCCGAGAACACAGATATAATTTTCCACATGGGGAGTTTTCCCTTGTCGGTCGGTTAAAATATACATAAAAGTTTTTGTTTTATTTTATGAAAGTGAATTAATTGTGGCTGAGAGTCTGGTTGTTCATTGAGTTTTGAATTTTAAAGAATAATTCTTTTCGGTACATAATAATATGCTTTAATTTTGTCCGTGAAAGAGCAACTATACAGATATAAAAATACACCCATATCCAAATTTTCAATATCGATGTTATGAATTCCAAATTTCGCTTTTCCTTTTACAATAACATGGAAACTTTTTTTTGTTAGTGGACGAGTTAAGAAATTCGGTTCGATTAACAAGTTTGATACAACATATATAGACAATGTAAACATTAAATAAAGGCAAGAAAATAAGGAAAGTTTAAAATTGTGTGCGAGACGAGAGCGAGTGTAACTGAAAAGATAAAGACTATTTTAAAATTTGGATCTGATAAGCCCAATTCTGATCGGCTGATCGTGAAACAAACCAGCTTGAGGCTCAACTTCACAATGCAAATTGTATTCACATATGTACAAATTAGCGTATTTAAATTTGAGAATGTAACTTTTACATGCATATACGTACAACATACATATAGGTATATACATATAGGTATACACATAAACTTGACAAATTTAAGCCATGCACAGATACATTGACTTGTGTTGTACATGAATAGAATCCAAATGCAAAGATAATTTTTTTTTAATGGAAGACCACGAGGACATGAAAGCACAACTGCAACTAATCAAAACATGACAAAATCTCAACGTCAACGTAACTTCAAGTCCAAAAGTTGGAAGAGTCAAGGAGTCAGATGACGATGGTAAGTTTTTGACTTTATACAAACAATGTGTGATGTACGAGAACGAGAGAACCATCACTTGGAAGTTTCATAAACGTTTCTTAACCAGGGTTGAAAACTACCGAGAATCATCATCATCATCATACGTATGATGGGTCTTCTGATTCTATAGTAAAATTGAAGCAAAGAAGAAACACCACACACACACATATAAAATAATGTAAGTATGTATACAGATATATTCTGTGTTATTCTCTATTCTGAATTCTGAATAAGCCGTCCTGAAATGTGTAGAATTTTTCCATGTATACGTAAGTAAGTGTGTGTGTGTGTGGACTTTGTTTGGGAAATCTGGCTATTGTATGCAATGGCTTCAGATTTGATCTGACTCTGTCACGTTTCTCTCCTCAACCGTTCACCATTACTCAATTTAAAATGGATGGGGGGATGTAAGTAGTATGTGGGCTCTCGCATACTTTGTCAGAGATGTGACTTGGAGATTATTTTCTTTTATATTTGCACATTGAGAAGACAAGTAAAAAAATTGAAAAGGTCCTCTGCCTCTTTTTCTACTTATATATGTGCTCCTCGTCTTGTCTTCATCTTATTTATTCATTCCTGGAATATGAGATGCTGAACAAAAGCAAATAAAACCTAATAAGCAGAATAACACAAATAAAATGGCACTTTACTCTCCTCAGCTTATATTTAGATTCAGACTCATCAGGAAAAGTGTGTGTGGAATCAAAAGACGTGCAAAGAAGACGTCAAAAAAATGAATAATTCTATCACAACTTTGATTCATATGATGTAATTTAAAATGACAACTACAATGAAAGATCATTTGCATGTTTAACTCCTTTATATTTCAGATAGAAAATTGACGAATAGTATACAATAATAAAATGATGAATTCCAGTTGCTCCCTTCTCACAACTAACAGTACGTCTACTTTTTGTATCTGTACATGTGGTTATGATTAGCATATGGACAAAAAATTGCGTACTCTCTCTAATGATCATGAAATCATTTTGGAATCCGCATGTACCTTTGGTTGATGAATTTGAATTCAATCTAAATGTCATCACGGATTCATCATTATATACATACAGGCAAATGAGACATATACAAATATATACAGCTTAAACTTGCCATTCATTTTTGTAGCCGCAAATATATGTTGGAAAGGTGGGAAGCAATATATGTACATATCGTGATAGATCGTGAAATATGCTCTGCCTCCTATTTATACAGTTGTAATTAAATTTACATTAAATAAAAAAAACAGTGAGCATGGTGTGTTTTGATATATCGATGATTAGTATTATTTAGTACATTTACTGAATAAAATGCATCAAAACTATATGTATGTACACTACACTGTTCAGTTTTATACAGTAAAACAAGAATTTCCTTTCTTTTTGTACAGAAACGACAGAAAAATGAAACATAAAACATTCCGTCAGTAAAAGCACATTTGACAAGAACAAAATGTAAATAGGTAGGTACGAAGAGTATACTCTTGTATATATATATATATATATATACAACAAAAAGGAAATGGAAAAACGCGCATTCAGAAATGCTCAATCCCTCATCCGAATGTTTTGAAATTCAACATTCAACAGATTTCTAACAAGTATAGTATATATATATAGAAGAATGTATTCGATAAGGATCAAATAAAATGATACAACAATTTTTGAGAATCTCTAAATTCATGCAGAATTTTCCAATTGTATAGTAAAAAGAGAAGAGTTAAGAGTAAAATTTAGGATTGCGAATACAAAAAAGTTGGAAGCTCTGCAGCTGTGTGTGAATTGTGAATGTGAACGCACAAACTCACAATTTTTATGCATATACAGATATATATATATACAGTCTGTAGTATCGACTATCGACACTTGAATAACTTGCACATACAAGTCTTGCTTTTGTACGTATTACTTATGTGTGTGGAAATTTCTGTATGTACCCATCGGAAAAAGTACCAACAATAAAAAAAATGGGCATGTTTTGTAAATAAATTCATTGCTACCGAGAATTCTCAGCTCTTTTGCATTTTACAATGACAATACAAAATATATTGTATTGTAAAAAGGATATGAATGAGTGTACTGATAATACGTATGTTTAGGCTTTGATATGTATTCAAGAATCTAGTCATATGAAGAAAGTAAGATTTTAAATCCCAATGCGACCATGTACTTACATTTAGTTATATATTATTAAATCTGCAATTTATGTCCTGAAAGGTTTCCAAAGTACAAATCCTCCAAAATGTAAATAGGTAAATAGGTAGCGACAAAAAATCGAAGCAATATTATTTAACCACATGTGTGTGCACAGATGAATTGACTTGGAGATGAATGAGCGAAAATCATATGTATAGGAAATTGCAATTTTATGGTCGTAATTGTAATTGTAATTTAAATTTATTAAGTATAAACTATGTGAACAGTATACGAATCAATCCCACTGCTATGAAATGTAATCAAAACGGATGGGGGAAAGCGAGAATTTTGACTTTAACAGTGATATAGTATTTGCATACAAAATATTCATGTACCTACATATAGGTATGAAGAATGAATAAAAAGTTAATAATTCTAATACTACATTGAAGAAACATATACTAGTACATACCTAGATAAGTACATGCATAAATATTAAATATATACTAACACATGGTTATTTTACCATTTTTACTGCTAGCTTCTTACCCTTCTTTGTCTTGCCTTGAGGTATCCATGGAAATTGTTTGCTCTGTGCATGTCATATTTTTGACAGGCGTCAGGGAGGAAGGAATATATCGTAAATTAGTTGCCAGAAGACAATAAATACGTCTCAAAAACTCGGAAGCACACACACATTGATATTTTATAATACAATATGGGCACAATGTGTGTGAGAGTGTGTGTGTGTGTACATTCCAAACGTCAGTATGAAAATGAAATATTGATGTTTTATTGAATATACTTGAATAGGTCTATGTATACAGTTTCCAAATATCCGTATTTTATAGATAGAAACTTTTACACCCATGCGGCTCCTCGTCTGTGTGTGTGTGTGGTATATTTTTATTTACAAACCGATAATTTAAAATTGTATGAGAGTATATGCCGTTTTCTTTTCCATTAAAATTCTTATAGGTGCAATAAAATGGTGAAAATTCCAACAACGGAGAAAGAGAGATTAAATATATACAGTGACCTGCATCAGCCTGCATGGTGTTTTACCTTGTACTGCGTATAGTATGGGTATAGAAAAAATTTACGAATTGAAATATGAATATGAAATCGAAAAACAAACGCATTTGAAATCAACGACCACGTGAGATTACATCTGACATGTAAAGGGAATTGTTATTGTTTATTTTTGTTAAATGACAGGAATTTTCCATAATATCCTTGCCTAAATGAAGTAACAATTGACCCTATTTACTATAGACGACCAAGTCCATTGTACATATATTTCCAGTACATTTTACATTCAACGAATTGTGAGAGTATATCAAATTCTTTAAATGAGATATGAAAGCTTCAAAGGTTTACACACATTTCATTTGTATATGCACTTTGCGAAAGTTAGCGAGAGACGAGCAATTAACTTGCTAAAAAAACCTAAGCCTGGGCCACTTAAGCCAACAAGAAACTTTTTACACATCAACTGCCATCTCATCTTGATCTGCTCAAGCCAAGTTATATTCGGGACGATTCAGAAGGACCTCTGTAGGCATTTCGGAAGAAGCCAGGGAAATTTCTTTGTTCAGCAGTGCTTTTTTTTCTCTCTCTCCCCCTCTCTCGCTTCCTTAGTTACTTCCACTTACATATATACAGACAAACTTTTGTGTGTGTTGGGCAATCATTGAAACCAACCATCCTGTGGGATTTCGGGGCTTTTCAGATAGTTGTACATAGCAGAAGAATATACACGTTTGTATACATATCCGGATCGAAACTTATTATGGATATAGAACTATAAAACTATATAGCTACGCATTTTGCTATTGTATATTACATAATATCAGATGATGGTAGTATGTGCATAGTAGTAGAAAAGTTGTACATATGTATAGTGACTACCTACTATGTACCTATGCGTAGTGTAGTAGTAGTACTAGTACATTTAGTATGTAGTAATAATAAGTAGTCTAGTATAGTGGATATATATATGGAGGAACAAGCTCTCGAGCATCTGACATTCGACGTTGCCGTATTCTTCCAAAAGTTATTCTCCGAAGCCAAAGAACTCCCAGCCCCCCAATGGAAAGAAAGAAGAGAGTTCCCACAGAAAATGGACCTGTGCGGTCAATGCATTCGTTCGAAAATTTTGGGCGAATAGTATAGTAGAAGAGTGAGAGAGTGTGTTGTTGAGCTTTGAGCGAAGGAACCCCAAAAAACATAAAGAGTTTTATAGGAGAGCGAGAGATCCTCTCACTTTTTCGGGTCTTCCGCCATCTTATCCTGTATATCCTGTAAATCCTTTGTTTTCATCCTGGATTTACACTCAAGGGTCATGTTGATTGACCTGACTCTCCCACACAATCCAAAGACAACAAAAATGTTATCCAGAGAGATTCCCTCTTGACAAGTTGTTGTTGGTGGTGGAGGGACGTTCGTTCGTTCGTTTGTATAGACGTTCTCATGTTGTGACACAGTCAAGAAAAAGTGTTGTAAACTAAATTAAGTACATTCTCAATATACTTTTTGCGCTATACATACACACACACACACGTACATTTGTACCTATGTATATATGTACACATTGGTACAAATAAAGGGGAAACGAGGGATTTTCACACACACACACACACTCTCGAGATCACAACTAGTGGACTATGTATTTTGTGTACACATTTTGTGGAATGTTGACGTTTTGTGCAATAATTTGTGTCTACTCCGTGTCGCGTGTTCATTTATATGTATGATGACACTACAACTGACAGTGTGTGAAAAGCAATTTATGGAACAATAATAATTATTATTATCTTTAGTATTCCGGAATCTTTCAATCTTATGATTCCCAAAAATAAAAGGGATTTCATACAAAAGATATTTCTTTTGACAGTTTATCATAAATAACAAAGTGTTGTTGTACAATGATTCAATTTTTAAATATAATTAAGTTGTGAATTGGAAATCAAGGTATTAATACATCTTTATATCCATTATCCTACTTGTAAAATATTTGATCAGTTTTTTTAAATAATTTAGTAACACTGAAGCAATGAAACGAGATTATTATTTAGTAAAGAATAATTTATTTTAGGATTAAATTATTTATTTATAGAGCGTCATTGAAATGAAACGACTTTTTTCTGTTGTTTTACCGTTTCTCTAGCGATAATATGGACGCGTGTGTTTTAAAAGTGTTTGAGATCGATAACGTATATTTTTGTTGACAATTAAAAAGTTAAAAGTTTGACACAGTCAAGGTGTTTTTAAAAATCCATAGTTTATATATTATAGTTTATATTAACTAAATAATTCTTGTTTTACAGTGTTCTTCATTAATCGCCACAACGTCTGGACCATCCATCCATGTTCGAAAGAGCGTTTTTATTTTGTTTTCTTTTTTTTGCGTTGATAGTTTGATGGAATCAAAGTTTTTTTTATAGTTTTTATAGTTGAACATTAAAAAACAAAAGTTTTTCATTACACTACCCGGAGGAATATGTTTTTGATTTTACTTACCCCTGACGACTGAAGAGAAGACAAAGTTACTACACAAAAAGTTTTATGAAAGGAAAATAAAAACTATTAAATAATTCAAGAATATAAAAAAAAATAAAACATTTTTTAAATATATATACGAGTGAAAACTGTACCTATATACAATACACTCGCGTATCGAGCGAAAAGGAAACGATCTTTTGATTTTTGGTTTTGATGGCCGTCAAAGTGAGAAATTTAACGACGTTTTTATTTTATCATTCTACGTGATTAAGGAGAGTGAGATGACAACATGCACATCCACTCATGAAACAAGGTAAAGACCATGTACCACTTTACTAATTAGCTTTCGTACATTCCGCTATATCAAATCATTATACATAATATAATGATTTGATATGACAGAATATAATATATTTGCACATATTCAAAAAAACAGTTGCTGTACGCTGTAGTTTATTGTAATGTTTGTATGCATATTGTGAAAAGTATTGACAGTTGTGGGATCTCTCTCATACATATTGTTTGAAGTTTACGTCGCTACCACAAGTTCAATGCTCAGTCAACAGTAGCTTGTCATGCTTAATGTTTGTCAGTTTGTCCAAGAATAATATTAATAAGACTTCAAGTATGTATTAATTTAAGTAGTTTGTATTGGCAGACGTGTTCACCCACACCCACTCCCAACTACATAAATGTCTTTAGTTCAATATTATTATTATTATTAATGTGTGCAGATTTTTACAGACTGTCGACTTTGTAAATTTGCAAAAGGAAAGAAAAAAAAGGTGCATATGATTGTTTTCCCTGTCAGTTTTTTGCTCTCTATATATAGTCTGTCATAACTGCATTTCAAATATGCACACCAACACAAATACAAGTTACTAATAATAATAATAATTTTACACTCTTCAGAAACACTGAAGGAGTGTGAAAAAGAAAGAGAGGTGATGTGAGTGAAATGCAAAGAGATGATAAAATAGTGGTCAAATAAAGTACATATTCATGTAAGTTGCAAATGTTAGAGAGAGAGACGAATTCTCCTACTTTAAGTTGTTCATATGTGCATAAATACTACAGAAATACAGACAACAGACACCTATAGGCATCACCGAATACCTATTTCGATTGTACACACAGACACCACACGCTCTATACATATATATATGTATAATATTATGATTGCAGATATAAAACAGATTGTAGATATAGTGCTCTTGTATTCATTCATGCATTCAAGGTACAATAATTGTTGTTTGCTATTAATCAGAAAGCTTTTAGCGTTCGTCCCCATACGACTTTTAACAAAAGAATCTAGATACGTATGGACATATTGCACATACATGGAATTCTATTCTAGTTTTGGAATTCCGTATCAATTTTCGGATCACATTTCTTCAGAGGAAAGAGAGACTCAGGACTATTGGCTCTCATAATAATAATCATACAATCTCTCTCCTCTCCATCTCCATGTATAAATGTAAAATATAATCTGACTGATGGACTGGCAATTAAATAAATTACACATATATAATATATACATACATGTATGTATGTATAATTGTGACAAACTTTATCCTAATCCCATGTTTTATTGAAAAGAAAAAGAAATGTGATACATTTGACAACAAATGATGAAAATGTACACATTTTTCACTATGATAATCATATAATGGTCTCTCCCTGTGATGATTATGGTGTGTGTGCGTGTCTTGTGCCATGTCTTGTGCAATGTTGTGAATGTATTTTGCATTCTCAAATTCATTTGTCTTGATTATTTAGTATTATAATATTATAGAGTTAAATGTAATACAGACGTATTATACATATTAGTAGGAGACTAAACACTAAGCCAATTCCTGCTACTAGTAGCAAATCCATGACATCTTTCATTTCATTTTATATATTGTAGTTTTGTAGTAATCATAATAATTCATTTGGATAGTATACATATCATCTCGTACACTTATTATTACTCATGCACTACCATAAATGTTCTCATACACCTCCAAAAACATGGTTAATGATCCTTTAATGCAGCATTTATCTATTAATCACGAATTCGAAAATAATAATTTATGACTAAATTCACATGTGTTCTGTCTGTCTGTGTATATGTGAAGCTGTATGTTATGATTACGAGTATTAAGAGTATGAAAAGTGTTTTATAAAATAATAATTTAATTTGAAATGTCGAAAATTTTCACATGGAATAAATTACATAATTGGAATACTATATACAATACTACGACAGACAAGAAAAACACCAAAACAAAAAAAAAACATGTACAATTTGAAGAAGGATTAAATGTATATTATGAAAGCATTATAAATTATAATGTGTAGCTCATATACAGAAACAATGACGAAGAGCAGAAACATTTATTCACTTGACACTGTACTGACTACACGAACGAGCTAGTCAGATAGAGTTGAATAGAATAATTACCGTCATAAACTGATAAACTAATAAAACAATAAAAATTGCCAATAATTACATACCGACAAAGGTCACTATATCTGAGCATAGACTTTTGAGTGTGTACGCTGTTTGAATAAGGATTACCTCTAAAGAATTTTTTATCCTCTTCTTCTTCTCCTCCTTCTTCGCCTTGTTGCTATTGCAAAGTCACTCTTTTCTTCTGTACATACATATTAAAGTGCGAATGCACTGCAACATTTTGAATTGCGGGTGGTTGAAAGGAATGAGATTACCCATGGAATTGACCATGTGTGTGCTTGTGTGTGAGTAGAAGACACCTTTACGTGTTTTACATACATCCGGACAAGTTTTCCATGTTTAATTTTTTGAATGCATGCTGTTGTGGAGCCGAGTGGAGTCGAGACCTGAAAAGTTGAAATCTTATACATTATAGGGATGAGTAATCTCATATATATATAAAAAACTTAATATTATGAAAAATGTGGAGAGTATACATGTGTGTTAATTGCTGAAAACGATTCCAACCAGTTCTACTTTGCAAAATATTCTCTCTCAGCATTGAAGTTTGGATGGTTTCTTAGAGTTTCTTACCTACTGGTAGTCATCGTTGGAGGCGGATCACGGATCATGGATCATGAATGCATTCGAAATTCAAATGCTTCCATGTTTTGAGGAAGGGTCATCATCTCACGTCATTTGACTTTGACTGACAAAGAAAAGCTACTTATATCATGTTCCTTGCTAGTAATTGCCCATGTTTAGTGTATATAGTAAAGATCCTTCAAGAAGTAGTGTGTAAAAGTTTTGGATGAAACAAAACTACTATACAACTTCTACTACTCATATATCCATTAAAATTCTTGGACAGTTTTCTATAAAATCCAAATGGTTTTCATTGAAATGAGTTTGTAATGCTCATTCATATCCAAATCCTGTATGGTATTACGGGAAATTCTCACTGTCAGTGGATATGCATGGGATGCATCATACTGTGTATACATTTAGAATTTTACAGTTGACACTCGTTAAATTTTGATTTTCCTTTCTAAAAACTTATTTCTTGTTTTCACTTACCATTCAGTTACACACATCACACACACATATTCAAATATTCATGTTGCACTTATATTCAGGAAAGCTCGGTAAATTCATGCATAAAATTTACCTGCTTCACCTTAATGATAAACATTAGAAATATTGGAAAACGGTTAAAGGGAAGGCCCATTTAAATACAATGAGTTTTCATTAGTTGAAAAAGATAAAGTTCAATTACCATAATGGCCCTCTCTCTGTATATATTTATATAGTTAGTAGAAAACGAATTGTTTTCTCTATCAAATCAAATATATATTTTTGCGGCTCTCATTCCCTTTATGGATTAATTTGAAATAATTATTGTGTGGTGTAGAATCCATGTAGATTTTTTTTAATTTAAAAATTTACTTATCATTATTGTTGAAGGTTGATCAGTGATGATAGGCTAATTTTTCAAAATTCAAACTAGTAATGAGTGAAGAAGTAACGTCGTCGTCCAACTCTAACCTTAGCGTATGTGCATTAGGTAGACAGTTGGCATTTACAATTTAAATGATGAGAACATTCGTTCATTCATTATAATTCACTCGTTCATCAATGAAGGATCGTACTGTTTATTAACTATTTGGTTTTAGATACGCTTAAATTGGTTCTGTTTACCATATATGATGATGATTTGATATGATACGTTATGATGATGAAAGCGGCTAATTAATGATAGTGATAGTAAGCGTAGACGCAGTCATTCAAATTGATTGTCCTCAAAAACTTTGGCCGATTGAAGGAAATTGTTACAAATGAATGGAAAATTGGAGAACGTCGTCGTCTTCGTCTTCGTCAATTGATTGTCCATAATGATGAATATTGTATTACTTTTGATTTTTCCTCTCAGTATTGTTTCTCTCTCGTTTTGTCTATACTGCAATCAATAATGTATGCATAGGCTATATGTTTGTAGGTAGACTCTTTACTCTTTATATTTGTAAATGAACAGGTATTTAAAATCTGTGTGGAACCACTGCTGAGAGATGAAAGTTGTTCTTCTCAAAAGAAGGGTCGTGGGACATGAGGATATTTCCAACTGCAAATTAATTTTGACAGCTCAATATACTCTACCATGAGAGGCAAAAATTTGAAGAAAATTCTTGATAACAAAACCCATACAACAGAAAAATATATGAATGGATCAGGACAGGCAGAGGACAGGCTGAAAGTTTAAAGTTGTACGCGTTTCTTACACTATAAAAGCTACGTGTGTGCTGTGTGTACAGCACCATTTGAGCATGTAAACTGGATATTCGTGTAATCTTTCGACCTTTTCTCTCTCTCTCTTGAAGATAACACAGGAATTGTGTATTCACATTCTTTAGTAAATATCTAGGCATGAAAGTACAAAAAAAAAGTAAATCAAAATTATTATTACATGTCACTCTGCTTGTTCAAATGTACCTCATATAAAATAGACATCTGGTCATGTACTGTCGTCGCACCCGAGAGTGACACTGCTCGAATTAGTGAGAAAAAAAATCTCATTAAGCAAGGGGCGGTCT
>JAIUND010002838.1:0-19405 GCA_034699125.1 Gisinianus flammeolus | reverse complement strand
AAAATATTCAAGGCGCTATAACTCTAAAACTAGTTATACGTAAATTGCCCCTTTTCTTACGGTCCGCTCCATATGCATATTATATGAAAATAGTAATTTTTTTGTCCAAATTCATTGCAAATATACAAAGAAAAATTTGTATAATATAGTATTTTGTAAAAATGCGTGAAGAGCAATTCATTCAACTTCCATCGCAGGGTTCAATTTATTCTATATCCAGATTAGGAAATACACTAATTTTAGGCACGGGTAATTTTGGGAAAGTTTTTGCATATACATATAAAGGTTCATTGGAAGAAATCTCTCTGGATTTGCAAAGTAAGTTTCATTCATCATGACTTAAGGCTTACATTTTGAGACTGTGTGAAAATATGTGGAAAACTATTAAATATTTTATATAGTGTCATTGTAGTCTCCGGAATCTTTCCTTTTAATACTTAGATACTTTTAGTTACTCCTATATTGATTGATTGTTTTTTGTTATTTGTAGGTGATATAGAAATCGTTGCAGTCGATGCTTTTCAAGATGTGAATCCAGTCCTTGCTGTCACTTATGTCCATGTAAGTAAAACAAACGTCACAAAAGTCACAATAATTATATTTTTAAAATAATATGTACACAATCCTTATGATAATAAATTATTATTATTTTTAATAGAAAGGGACGGATGAGACGGATGAAAACAAGCCAAAAGCTGGATTAAATATCTATTCGACGGCTCTTCCACCAGATTCTCCACCCTTTCCTACTATCCCATCCCCGGAAGGATTCTCATCAAAACACTTTAGTCCTAGTCATAAAACGACGAGGATGAAAGATCTTATCGATTCTAGTCAACTGGACGTGATTGGACAACATTCAAAGACTTTCCATCTCGATTACATACCGTATGATTTATTCCATGTCCCCGTCAAAAAGAATAAGGATTCCTATGTGAGTGATCGTCATATAAGATTTGTTATTTGTATGAATTCTTAGAACGGTTGATGCCTATATTTAATCAATTTCAAGTATTCATATAATCGTAATGAATAAATATTTCAACTCTCTTTTGTGTCTTATATATAGGGGCAAATTTTTCTTTTAACGGGATCCGATCGTCGTATTCATGCATTTTCAACGGGGGATGACAGTACATTCGAAGAAGTGTCTGTCCGGAAATATTTTCCAGAAATTTCCAAAGAATTTGAAGCTATCGTCACTCGTGTTCAAGTAGAATGTCTCAATGAAAGAACAAGAATTTCCGTTTGTGGATGTGAGGATGGAACTTTACATATTTGGATTGTTTCTTCTTCAGTGTCATATAAACCTTCACTAGGCAGAAAAGACTCTAAAGAAGAGAAAAAGGAGCAAGGTGACGAGGAGGACTTCAATGAAACTGAGGTTGTAGAAAAAGTTGAACATCATTTTGATGGGATGATAACATCCATTCAATTTTATACTGATGGATTTCATTTTAATGTGGTCGTGGCTTCTGCTTGCTCTCCCACTTTTATCTACACGTAAGAATTTGTAGTAACAATACCTGACAATGAAATACACATACCAAAAATGATTATGGTAACATATATTTCATGTCATAACGTTTTTTGTTTTCCATTAAAAGGAATACGGTGGAGGATCGCTTCACAAGTGGCGTACCATTAAAGTTCAGTTCGAGATGGGACTGTGTGCAATCGGTCTGTGTTGCGGATATTGACTATGGTAAAATACTATATTATTATATTATTTGTTTTAAAATTGCCCACTTGTAGATCAAAGTTTATATACAAAACGAAATTAGTTAATGAAATGATGTTTCATTTTTCTCAACTTTATGACATGCGTATAGACGGACGAGCGGAAATCATTTTGGGAACTTTTGGATGTGTAAGTTAAACATCATTGTGTGTGGTGCACATGTATTTATGACTTTTATCCTGGCTTTTCTGACCTGAATATCGTTTGAAATTTGCAGACAATGTTGGTGTATAAATATATGGACGACATTATGCCGCAGTGGGTTATTGTGGCTCACAAGAAATTTTCTAGCGGTATTCTATCCATTGACTTCATTGACCTCTCCCTGCACGTGGTCACCACGAAGGGCATCCATGTCATGGAATATTCAACTTCAGCCTATTTCCACAAATACCCCAGCAACATTATTAGTGATTCTATTCCCGAAGAAAATACCAGCCTTGAATGAGTCTCACTTAAATTTACAAGCCCAGACAAGTAACTAATCATGTATAAATCAAGTCTAATCAAAAATTGAATCAAATGTATTTTGATTGATATTCATACTGATATTTTTGCAAACGAATCAATCGAATAAATCGCTATTTTTACACGCAAACTGTATTATAATTAATAATTGTGAAATGCGATAAAGAAATGTAAGTAAGTATACTGGTCGAAAATTGAAAATTCGCCGAAATTACTATCAGTACTTCCGGTGATTATATTCAATGCCATAAATATGTCAACAGTCAAACATTTTTTACATTGAGGCGTATTCGGTGAGGCTAGCAATAAAGTCGACCACACCATGGTCGACATGGTCGCGTAAAAATACCGAAGTTGCTCGGTATTTCATTCGACATACAAATAATCCCAAGAGGCTGCAAGATTATTTTATATTCATAAAATAGCGGATAGATGGGCCATTTGGATCAGTACTATACGGTATGTAGTTTTTACATCATATTTGTAACTATTTGAGTACAAGACATCCGAAATTCATTTCGTACGAAAACTTTCAAGCGTTTTTTGGAGGTTTCTTGGTGTGAGTTTGTTAATTAAGATTAGGAGCCGTTTTCAAGTACCGCAATAATTTATTTCTCGTGTAGTCAGAAATGACGAAGGGTGTATTTAAGTATTTAGTACAGTCTCGGAATTCAAAGATTCGTCCAAACAGTGGAATATAGAATCGATTCATCTGACCACTTGATTTTATGCCTACTCACAGTTCAGTGAGATTATTTTTGGACTGGGATGAGCCAGTGATTTTACATGATATATATTTCGAAACAGTAACAAAATATTCTAAAACTATAGTAAAATTAAATTAACCCAACAAAGAAGAACAATGAGAAAATTGATGCGAAAGACTTTTGTCGCAATTGTTGCATTTTTTCGATTTTGCATCGGATTTTTCAAGGAACGCCCTTTTTTAGTGGCAAAAATCTGTACATGCAGAATCAATGCCATTTGTAAAATACTAAGTCGATGCAAATTGCATCATGCAATGCGTAAGAAAAATAAGTGCACTTTTTTTTATAATGCTCAAGTATTTTTCATTTCATATTTACAGAAACAGAAGGGCTTCACTTTCTTATCCAACACACATTGACTAGAACTAAGGTGAGAGTTATTAGTAGGTTTAAATATTTCAAAATGTTTCTCAAAGGCCGTATTGTCCTCAATTTGAACGATGGCCTCAAAAATCCCATTCCCTGGAGTCGTTTCCACTTTGATGACATGAAACATTTCCATGAATGTTTTTACTGGTCCAGATTTTGCTAGTTTAAGGATGGCGATTTTGGATTTGGACATGCGAACACTATGAACAGTGACCAATTCGAGGGGAGCACACGATGGGAAATGTTTGAATTTACCATTAATGTTCTCAAGGATATTTTGAGCATATTTCATTACACTTTTGTTGAATTTATTTGAGTTTTCCCCTAAATTTTGAAACATCATCAAAGCTGCTTGGGATTTGGTCAGTACTCCATCCTCATTTTTTGTATTCGTGCACAAACAATTATCATCAGGAATGCCGGCAGATGAGCAAGTTCTATTTAGAGGGATTGGTAGAAACAAGCTGACGCCGAGACTATTCAAATGTTCCCCTTCAGACATCCGACTTGTGATGCCTGCGTCCGAGATTTCTCTCAAATTTATAAAATCCTTTAGAGTCTCGTGCAAATCCCAATGTGTAGTTGTCATTCTTTGAGCATTCCTCATCAAATTCGTCATGGCCATTTTGTAGTTTTTTCGGAATGAAGATGGGAGAACCATGAAGAATGCGGGCATTTGTTCTTCAATTTGATCCTGACGGGAGCCAAGTTGACCAAGAGGACCCTGAGGCTTCCCTCCAGTATTACTCAATATAATCAATACGGTGTTTGCAAGTAGTTTATTGGATAGCAAATTGTCCAATGCACCAACTAATGGCTCATCCAAATATTTTTCCTGCCTTGACTTCAGTCCAGCCCAAGTCAATTGAAAATATACTTGACTACTTTCATTGAACAGAGTGGCCGTTTTGAGTACATTTTCCATGAGGACATTGAAGGATAACTGAGAAAATTTCTCACAGTGAGCCGTATTTTTACGTAAATGCAATTTATCCAGCCCAAAGTCCAGGGCTAAAAGGCGAAGATCATAGTCTGTGGGTTGAGATTTAAATGCAGGTTTTTTACTGTAGTCAAATATCCCTGTTCTGAACAAATCTTCACCGTAGGACGTTCTGTAGGCTTTCGATGCAAATTTCTTCCAGATGAAATCACAGTTGTCAAATAGAGAATTTGGACGTGGCACGCAATTAGTCGTTTGTAATTGCTTCGGCGTCTTCCCTGTGTATGTGAGTTATAAGTGTATATATGTAATCAACCCATCAAATAATAATAATTATACTATATGTACTCTGAAAAGGAAAATATATATATGGAAGCATATGAAAATGTTTGTGTAAAAAACAAACCGGTGATAAGTGGAATTAAATTATCGTACGATCCACTGCCCACAGTGTTATGACCAAGGAATTCGATTGCATTCAATTTCCGTCTTAGAAACTCGGTGGAGTGAGGTAAAAGGCGTAGAAAATTGAGATGTGAAACGAAGTCTATCCCAATTATCTGTACTTTCATCCGACTAATTGATTCAATCGGACTCATCTTTTCCTTCTCTAATAACTTGAGACGACTTTCAACGAGTTTTTTTGATGGGACATGGAACAAAATCTGACTATGTTCAATTTGTTTCGTTTGTATGTTTTCACACTGGACGGAGATAAATTCTTCCTCAATTTCAGTTAGATTCTTTCTGATTGGGACACAATCTCCGATCTTCCTGAGAGAGAAAGTGAAAAGGGAAACAATTTAAATGATCATAAAATTTATGCATATGTACATATTTTTTAAAGCTATGCGATGTACTACTGAAAAATATAGTAAATTACATATTATAGTTATTAGTACTTGAGAAAAAGATCGTCTTTTTTATCGTCTCGTTCCACAACGGTGTAGCAACAAATATAGCCGACTCCATTGAAATTGGATGGCTGGACTATCCGCCCAATCAAATCTCTTGTGAATTCCAAAGGATTATTATTGTCAATGCAGTCCTTGTGACTTACTCTGTGCTTCAAAAACGTTTTTCTATATGGAATCATCTTGGGTGGTGAACACGCTGGCATTGCATGCATAAATTTAGGGGCTTTAGTAAGCACTGAAAAAAGTGAGAAAAATCAATATATATATGTATCAACTATATGAAATCATCACGACGAGTTTTAGGATAGAAATCGTGTATTCGTGTAAGTATAGAACAAATACAGATACATACAACCATTTTTTGGTATGAAGAAAGCTTATCACACCTGTTGTTACCTTCGGGACCCGAAGTTCGGGTTGAGGTGATATCATCATCCTCTCGGGACTTTTTTCGGCGATTTAAATTCATAGGATCCTGATCGGCCCTGTGTAGAAGATACAGTGTTGAGGAAAGTAGAACGACAGTGATGACGAGACGGTTTTTAACGACTCTTGCGATGTTGTTTCTGCAAACATTTGTTTTATTAGGTAAATATAAGTAACTGAATAAATAATTTATTTAGTAGACTCATCAGCTTTTTTCATTTAAACTATTAAATTCTTTTTGTTTAACTATACACAGACAATAAAAAAAACAATCTTACAGAAACCACTTTAATAGTCCAAATACGAGGGTCAGCATTTTTTTCCCAAGTTTGTTATACTTTTCAAAACATATTTTTTAAAAACTGGTTCAGACTACACTTTTTTGAAAAACCAAAAAAAAATCAATCTGTGAAGAGTTTTCGTTATACATTTGATCATATTATATAGCGGTATGAGGCAGCATGCATTGACTGCCTGCATATACACCAATAAAAATTTATGTATTGTTTTGAGATCAATAAAATTTAGAAAATATATACAAATCGCATTGTTTTCGTAAAATTTACAATGGTTGACTGAATACAATATCCAGAAATGTACATGTTATTTCCCTTGTCACACGACTCCGATTTGTAAACAGTGTTTACTAAACACACAATGAATTGTAGATATTTATATTCAGGTTCTATATGCATGATGAGGTTCAAATTGTGAATAATGATAAATATTTACAAAGAAAAAACCAGCAGTGTTAATTTTAATTTTTTTTTATTTATTGATTAAACATTTCTTGTTTCTCGCCGCCTCCCCATTTTTCAGTATACTAAATGCAATTTACCATGGACTCATATAAAACGTACATTGTCAGTATTCGCAACGTATAATTTGGAAGCCACTAATAAGTAACATATTTGGAGAGCTCCTCACATATATCCCCATTCATGCAAAATTATTCAATTTCAAGACTAATGCGATTTTCAGAAACTAATAAATTTCCAGGCATACGTGCAAGGCCAAACAAAACCAAGAGTAGAAAACGTAAACGCACTGCGCGGTTCACTATTGTATGCCGACTACTTATTATTAGTATAGTAGTATTTAATTATTATTATCATGTACCTATTTATGTTAAATTGTATAACTTATACTGAGCAAAGCCATTTTTAGGTAAATTTCAGGACACGGCTGGCACTTTTGACATTTTTTCTTTCTATTGACTTTTGTTCCTCAGTTTTATTTTAACCGGAAACAAATATGGAATGGACAGTAGTAATTGTTATCCAAAAAAAAACCTACATGCTTGATAATATTAAATGATCATCAGTAACCAAAGTTGTACATGCTGTTACGTGGACAATTCAAAGTTGTAATATTTATATTTGATGTTTAGACGTGTGTATAAACAACATCCGTTGCATAATGAACAAAAACAACTAAACAAAAATACGCTCGTACATTATGTACGTACTTTGTTAAAATGGTAACTTTGAATCGAACGTAAGTCCTTACTTTACACATGCAAATACAATTTTTTCATTTAGTAATCCAAGCAGTAGATTTGACTTTAGTATAAAATTGCACAGCAATCAGCAATTCACACACGTTGACTTTTACTATAAAGAATAAACTTCCTATACTTGCGATGATACAATACTAATTAGGATTATCCAAACTGTAACATTTTTGTCATTACTTTACTCATACTTCAAGTACAAGTTCAAAAAATACTGTGGCTGTTAAAATATTTTATTTCAATATATGTAGTAATATCAATCATGAAAATGAATAATAGTATCACCATTTTTACACGATTAACAATAAAATAACACGTCACAAATTGCATCGGATTTTAAAAAATAAGACCGAAAGTGTAAATTGGCAAAGAAATAGTTTTAGCTGATCGGGCGGAATGAACTGTTAGGCATCTAACAATATATAATATACATATACGAGTTAAACGGGACATGAAATGGAAAACGTTTTAACGATATTGTGTATTACGTATTGTACATTTAGTATTTGTAGATTCGCTTGAAAAATGAAAATAGAACAAAAAAAAGTGAGTAAAACAAGTGATGTTTACCCGTTATCCAATTAAAGACAAAAGGTCAAAGTCAAAACCGATACACTTTATATGATATTATACATTATTATAGTAAAATGATCTAAATTAAACTTATTTACTTTGTTAGTTTTCGTTTTCTAATAATAACTATACCATTATACTATTATCAATATAGTTGCAAAGTCTAAATGTATGTGTTATATTATTAAATATTATAAGGCGGGCTTTGACGTTGCTATCCGTGCAATATACAGTAGTTTAGTTATGTACTTGTGAGTACGACTCTTTGGATTTGGTTTCCAAGCCTCTTGTCAGTGCGAGTTTTCATTTCTTGCAGGCTTAATAATATCTATTCAGAATAAAATAATTTGGTGTGTACAACGTTAAAAAAACTTTTTCACATAAATTGTACGACCACTTGCTCATTTTAAATTTCACTCTTACGCCGACTCGGAATACCCTGACGATGTCTTTGGAGGGTGGTATTTCTTGCTTCAACAGCATTGCGATGCATTGTTAAACCGTAATTGTAAAAGGCAGAAGCTAATAATTTTTCTTCCATATCTCTAACCGCTCTTTGTTTTTCTTGCTCAACGTCCGACTTACTAGTGTCCATACCAGCAGCTGCTGTGGGCTCTAAAGTGACTATCACGCTCTTTGCTTTCTCCATGCATTTATCTAAGAATAAACAAACAAAAAACCCACCCATTAGAAATATGTACACACAAATACATACAAATGCAATGCAGTACATGATACACATGTCAAATGAATCTCAAGAGTATTTACTGTATTGAATTTCTTTTTTCTTCAACTCTTCATCCTTTGCTAGATTTTGAGACTGCAATCGACGTATTTTCTCTTCGTACGAGCTCTGCATATCCAACATTTGTTGTTCCTTAGTCAAAAAATTCTCTTCCAGTTCTGCTTCATGTTTCCTTAGTTGTTCAACCAAAACTCTAGCACCTTCTGAAGACGGATTATCATTTACTGCCGCTTTAAAGTCTTCTTTGAGTTTTTGGTTCTCCAACTAATGTAAGGAATATTAATTAAAAAATTCACATTTTATTTGAGCTTAGACATACGGTTTATTATTTAAAAAAAAAAACATTATTCATAATTCTAAATACTAAATGATGTAAGGATAAGAAATAGAGACTGTAATTGAAAGTAAGTGACTGACTGACCTCAAGACGT
This sequence comes from Gisinianus flammeolus, assembly GCA_034699125.1. Lineage (NCBI taxonomy): Eukaryota > Metazoa > Arthropoda > Collembola > Symphypleona > Katiannidae > Gisinianus > Gisinianus flammeolus. The sequence goes on along the minus strand of JAIUND010002838.1, from coordinate 10,515 downwards.
GTTAATTTCTGACGAATAACTGGAGGAAGTAACTCAATTGAGTCGACGGATGCTCCGGAAGGCATATTGGCAAGGTCACAAGCATTTCGTCCTTGTAGTTTGATTTCCTCTAAAACTTCAGCCATTCGATCATTTTCATCTTTAAGCCTTTCCGATGCTCCTTTTGCATTTTCAAACTTGTCTCGGTACAAACGAAAGTCGAATTCAGCTTTTAAGGCTATAATAATTAAAAAATGTTTACGTTGTTGATAAATTAGCTTTATACACAAGTTACATTCAAATTTATGTACTCGTTCATGCTACAACGTTTAGTGTTAACTTATGAATAAAATATATTATGGTTATCATTCTTTATATTTCTCCAATTAATACTATACTAGATTGTAAATGCTTACATATTTAGAAAGGGATAATAATAACGTAGTTTAATATTTAATATATGTTTTAAAGAAGTCATGCAATTATGATTAATTAGTATTCGAAAGATAATTTCCATACCTCTCTGTGTTTCCTGAGACAGTCTCTGCTGGGTTTCTGCCAATTCCTTTTTAACAGCATCCAATTGATTTTTCCAAGTTGTCACTTTCTTCAAGTCTTCCTCCATGCTAAAGTTTTTCTGTAATGCACAATAACATACATTGTATACCTTGAGATTTGTAAATGCACTGAATTGAATTGTAGTTTTGTGACGAAAATAAAATTACAGGGGAACACTTGTAAAATGTCTCAATCCCACTGTTTTAACTAACAAGAACTCGACCCAATGAATGCATATTTTTTTAATTTAATTTTTCATTGGCGTTCAAATCTTAGTACATAAATTCATCAGGCAATGATGAAAAATAACAAACCCATCTCATGTTCACCCCCATAAATACTGAGAAGAGTGTATTTACAATCTACATTGATACTGACGTCTTTGGTTACACTAAACGAAATCTTTATACTCAGCAAGGTCCAATTACAGTCTCTACTATACATTTCAGCCTATCAAAAGTTTTGTAATTGTTACTTAATGATGTGACAAAGTCGAGTGTCAAATGACGGACTATAACTTGTTGGTTTCAACTAAACTTCTAACCAACATTTTCCAATTAAACAACAAACCAATTTTATGAAAAATTGTACAAAAAAAACCGTTATGACGTCATTGGGAAACATTAACATGGTATAATTAGTCTAGGCTAATGTAAGTATGTGATGATTCAATCTTTAAATAGAATAGTGAAATATGTATTTAAATAGTCACCTTATCAAGCTCTACATTTTTCTCCTCCAATTGTTTCATGCTCAATTTTAAATCAGTCATTTCTTCAAGTCTCTTTTTATACGTATTGATTGTCTGCTCGTATTGAGTTACTTTGGCAGCTGCTTCACCCAGTGAATCAATTTCATCTTTTAACTTTACAATTTCCTCTTCGGCTGCTGCAACTATAAAATTAAAAAAACAAGCAAACAAACAACAAATTGATTTAAATTCGACATTCTGGTAGATCAACGTTTAACTAAACACCTCATAAAAATGTGGTTAAACTACTTACCAGAAGCCATTTTTGCATGAGCTTCACTCATTTGTTTCTCTAAAACTTGTAGTTTAAGTCTATGGTCGTCCAAAGCAGTTTCAAGCTTATAATTTTCTTCCCGCAAATGTTCGACTTCTCTTTTAGATTCTTCTTGAATTCGTATTGACATGTGAATGGACTCGGGATCATTCAGATGACCTGTCAATTGTGCTGATAACTTTTCATTCTCCGAGACCAGAGCTGCTTTTTCGTCCGTCATTTGAGAAAGCTTACCATTTAACTCATGACAAGTCTGAAAGTCAAGAAAATTCCTTAGGTTTCAGGCAAAATTTGTAATGGCAAAATAACTGAACAATTTTGTACTATCTGTGCATTCTCTCAGTTGTAAATAGGAGCGAATAAAAAAAATTAATAAATAATAATGAAAGCAACGAGATTCTGTCGGCATCAGCATGCGAGAAAGTATTAATTTCAAATAATGTAAACGTGTGAGTCTGTAAATATGAATTTGAGTACAGAGGAGCAGACAAAGTAAACAAAATAAAAAATAGAGAATGAATGGACAAATGAATAAAGAATAAATTATGAAAATATTATATTGCACAGCTTGTTGCAATTCTAGACAGTGGCAACACAACTGTGCAATAGACATGTCACATGTGTATGGAAATATAACAAATCAATCCTTTGATACTTGTTTATATAAATTTTCCTTTTCAATACAAGAATGTTTAAACATACAAGGAGGAGTGCAATAAATGAAATTAAGTCCTCCTCCATGACTCACTCTTCCAAAGTACACAAAACATTCCAAAAAGACTATTTATAGTCTTACTAGTTTATAAACTAATATTTTATCATCTAAAACATTGTAAATTACTGCGTAATATGAATTTCACGTATTTGCTGGCTCTATATCGATCATATAGGAAAATGTATGAAATATACTTACTTGTGTAAGTTGTTCTTTGGTATCATTTAGCAAAACGATGTCGCTCAGAGCTTTCCTAAGTTGACCTTCTAAAGCATCCTCATGTGTATCATCATCACCTTTAGACACCATTAGCTCTTTGATAGCAGTCATGATCTCTTCCTAATACATCAAAAACAGTAATGAAAACCTGCATCACAATCTCTATACCATAATTAGTTAATTTATGAATGAAAGATGGTTAAAATTGAACAACAAAATTGAATACATTTCTGACATTTCACATACCTTGATGTGTATTTTGAGAGGGCATTATAGGTACATATTATATATCAAATATCCTCAAATTACCTGGAATTGACGATTTTCGAAAAGTTGTAGATTCTTGACAAATTTATCGGCACTTGGACAATTTACAGCACAAACAAGTAGAAGTTGTAGAAGGCGACAAATTTCCTTCATATCTCCTGATGTGATGATTTTTCCTTTGAACGTGAATAACGATAATAAATTAAAATGCTTTTTTCTTTTTCCATAACTCAATACCATATATGTACATAATTAAGACGAAAGTTATATTATCAAAACCAATGCGAGGCAAATAGCATACCTGAATTTGGTGTGAGGTAAAAAGGTATTACATGTCCACGATCCTATATATACAATACAGAAAACAAACAATTATTAATTGACTGGAATACTAAATATTCAACAAACTTTTTTAAATAAATACATACAACAAGTAAGTTTTATGAGTTATACCTGTTGGGCAAAATATTTCTTCATCTTGTCTATGATTGTGGCTAAGGGTGTGGGATTGTTAGGTGAAGTGTTCACATCCGAAAAATAAGTTGGATCAATCACTTCCTTCAGAATTTTCCCCAATATGACCCCGTCCTTAAAATCGCCAGGTTTCGGAATCATTTGACTTTTGGAGTACGTTGATAGCTCCTTCACCCAGGAAAAAAGAGCTTCTTTTCTTGCTTCCATTGTAATTAGTTTATGTATATAGTATCCTTTCAACTTTCAGTTCCCAAAAATTGTATATGAATGTTATAATTTGAAACTTTAAGCTCCAAAATTCCACAAAAAAATTGTTGAATGTTCACAAAACTTAATGAATTTACATGGCTCAATCGCCTGTAAATTCTGTACCTATTTACTTACATACACACACTTCACGATTTTATAAGCCCACAATGATGACTAAAAGTCTTCAAATTACTAGCCATTTTAAAAAATTTGAGTAGGCACAATTCACAAAAACATTAGTTAACACTCTGGTCGAAAAACTACACACAATAATTATATTTGTTGAAAAAACGAAGAGAAAATATGTGGACTATATATAGACAGCAAGCAGGGAGAGAACAGTATTTAAACACAACAGCAGATGAAATTCTAAAAATATACAAGTAAAAAGTCTAAAAAGTAAAAACTCTTTTGTTGATGAGCAAAAGGAGAATCGTGAGCGAATCCTATTTAGTTCTAATACATTCACTTCTTGCCATAGTTTAACTATACAATGGAATGAACCCCAATTATAATTGTAATCACGATCAAAACTTTCCTCAATGAATTTGAGGTCATATGTACATATCGTATGTACACTTTTGATTAAATACGCCACAAACCATCGATCAAAAAACCATCGGTTGTCTTAAATACAAAGTGACTCACGAAGATTACGAAGAACATCAGCTGAATTTTGATGTTACTTAAAATTGTTAAATAGATCAGATATTTAAGTATACATTTATATTTATTTACCTAAAAAAGTATTAAATAAAGTAAATGTGGATTATGAATCCTTAATTCAAGTGCGTAAATGAACCACAGTCAGTCCAGAACGACAACCAAAAGTCACTGTGAGTCCTCGAATCATAGTTTAAATTTTTTCTTTTACAAATTGTGAATAACAATTTGAAAATGTGACTTCGACTAAAAAAAATCACACTTTTTGAAAACGTTCTAAATGTCAATTTTGAACCCCTTAGATTCAAAGAAGACGGAATGGAATTATAAATCTAACAATAATTAGTCAAGTCAAAGAAAGAAATTGGAAACAATGGGTAATTAAAAGATTCTTTATAATACATTTTACTTATAATAAAGAGATCATTCACACAAAAAATCACATTTTGTTATTGATAATTTTCTACCTTTGGTCATATATTTTCTGATGTCCCTGTTACTATATATTTAATTCATATTATAGGTAATCAATTGGTTGCTTTTGCACCATCATTAATTCGCCCAGTCGAACATTATTTGACGGATGTACCTGAACTTCAATTTGACAGCCAGTAAGCTTCTGCGAGATATTTTACTTTTATTGTAAAAGGAAAAAGGAGTGCATTTTGTCATTTTTGATATGATAATAATAATAAGTCTATAACCTTGATTTGTTTTTTTAGCCTTGGTTCAACTCGATTTTTAAAAGTATGCAGAGCCAAACACGAAAATTTGTTATATGTGGTCAAAGTATTTGTAATACATGAGCATACTTTGCCGATACAAGTTTATTGCGAAAGACTTGTTAATCTCAGGAATGCATTAAGTTCATCCAGATCTCCCAACTGTTTACCTTTTACTCAAACCAAGGTACTTGCATGAGAGAAAGCAAATAGGAATTTTATTGAAAATTTACAATTTGATTTGTGTATATTATGCATATATTATATTTTGTTTGATTTGCAGACTACGGAAAGATCTGTCATAGTCATAAGACCCTATGTTAAATATTCACTATATGACCGAATGTCAACAAGGCCTTTCACACAATGGCCTGAAAAATTATGGATTGCTTTTCAATTACTCTGTGGATTATCTCAAGTCCATCGGCATGGTCTTTGTCACGGGGATCTCAAATTAGAAAATATTCTTATCACGCCAGGTATATTACATACATAAATAATGTATAATACATTATCTGATTATCATATAAAAATTACAAATGGTAAAGTATAGTAAAAGATGAAAACTCTTTGAACGGATTTTGATTTATTTTTATAATTTCATATAGGTTTGCGTCTCTTGCTATGTGACTTTGCTCCCTTCAAACCAGTTTTTCTACCGAGAAACAATCCTTCTGCAATATTTGGTTTCTTTTTTGATACTGCTGGTCGTCGTTGTTGCTATGTCGCACCGGAGAGATTTCATGATGACAAATCACATCTTGGGGCAGATAATTTATTGACACAAGAAGATGAGTTGAAACATTTCCTAGTACCTTCTATGGACATTTTCTCTGCTGGGTGCTGTCTTATTGAGCTTTTCACCGAAGGAAGAGTACCGTTTGACTTGTCTCAACTTTTGTCGTTTTGTGCAAATGAATATGATCCATCTCAAATAATTCAACAAATTGAGGATGTAAATGCTAGAGAATTAGTGGCACATATGATTCAAAGAGATCCTCTTCTCAGATCTACAGCTGAAGAATATTTGATTCGATTCCGAGGTCGACTATTCCCTGAAGTTTTGTACACAACTCTTCAATCTTATTATGATATTCTTGCATTCCGTAAGTAGTGAGCACTTTTTTAATACTATAAGTATTCCCATCACAAACAAAAGTACAACTTATGTACTTTTAATGTAGCACTCTAGATAATTAACTTATTCTTTCTTACTTTCATTTCATGTAAATCCATGGCCGTGTTCATCCCTCATCATCAATAAAATCCGAATGCTCAACGTTTAAAAATATCAGAACCTGCATCTAAACCAGATTCAAGAATGTTTCGTTTATGGCAAGACATTCGGTGAGTTTTGTCCCCCTCATTTCTCCATTTCGATATTATGACAACATATTTCAAAAACATTTAATTTTGTTTATTTATTTTCTTATTTATTTTTAATTTTTTAATTTGGATATTTCAGAAATTTACCTGAAGACCCTTCACTTAATTTAATCTTCTTGTCATTGGTGACGGCGGAAGTTCGTGGTTTGCAAACAGTGACAGCAAAACTATACGCTTTGGAATCCTTCTATGTACTTTCGACGAAATTAAACGAAGAGTCAATACTAGAACGAGTAATACCGTACATTGTACATTTACTACATGATTCCACCTCTCATAGAGTCCGAGCTCAATCATTGACCACGTTGGTTCAGTGTTTAGAACTAGTAAAAGTCGTTCCACCATCGGACTATAATATCTTTTCTGGTTTCATATTTCCGGCCCTTGAAAAATTAGATAGAGACATTTCTATTCGTGTGGCTATGGCCAGAAATATTGCCAAATTGGCCCAAATTTCAATGAGGTGATGACTTACCATTTCAATACAGTATTTTGTATTATATAGATAAATAAAAATAGTAAAATAGTAAACAATATGCAATGTTTCAGTGTAATAATACTTTTTGTTTGTTTTTAACAGGTATTTGGAGGCATCTTTCTTGTTGGATCCAGAAGGTACAGCTCTGCAGCAGCCACAATTCGTATCCGAATTTCAATCGCAAAGAGAAACAGTGGCCTCGCTTTTATCCTCAATACTAACAGATACAGATCCCGTTGTGAAAAGAGTATTAGTGTCTACGGAGGGTTCCTTAGAAGCCCTCTGTACTTACTTTGGTAGATCCAAAGCTCATGATATTATTCTATCTCATTTAATAACATTCTTGAATGACAAGGAGGATTCGCATTTACGAATAGCCTTTTTCCGATGTGTTCCTTCTGTTGCATCCTTTATTGGATGGCATGCTGCCCCTCTATTAATTCCACTTCTTAAACAAGTAAGTAATGCCAAATTATCACCATCATTAGGGTAGAGTATAGCGTACATAAAAGTTTTCAAAGTTTTATTGTACATTTTACATTTTACACGAGATTTGTTTTTATTGAGTGTAAATGCGTTGGATTATGCGATATATGAATTTCTTTTGTTTTTTGTTCACAGGGACTATCGGATGTGGAAGAGTTTGTTATGCGAGAAGCCTTATTAACAATTAAATCCTTGGCTGAAATAAATTTTTTCGGACGTCGATTCCTCTTAGATTTACTGGAAGAAACTTTACCCTTTATAATTCATCCTAATTTGTGGCTACGTAATGCATGTGTAGGAGTGATTACAAGTGTTAAAAATAATTTATCTCAAGTGGACATTCACTGTCATGTGATTCCAAGATTAAAAGTGTATTTAAAACCATCATCAAATTCTTTATGGGGAGTGAATGAAGTGAGTATTTTGAGTAAAGCAAGAGACCCATTTGAAAGACAAGTGTATGAGAGCTGTGCTCGGGCTAAGGGCACGTTACTTCAATCAGCTATTGATGCTCTTCGAGGAAATGATGGCAGAAGAATTGAATTTGATTCCAATGAAGTATCTAATGTAAGTCGATGAATTATACAAAAAAAAATATTTGTTAATTTTTTTGAGCTATAATTTCACTTGAGATTCAAAACTTGTGGTCTTGATATAAAATATTAAAATATTATACTGTATATTTTATTGCAGTTTGTAACTCGACTGCGGGCTGAAGGTCTCCCAGCTTCACTGGATCCCGTGTTCTTATCATTTTTACAAAAGCATTTAGTCAAAGTGAATACTCAACGGTGTCTGAGGTTGACGACAGCAGCAACAACAACAATGTCTTCACTAGGACTCAATAGCACAACCAGTAGAGGATCCACATTTAGCCAGCAAGCTCTACAAAGTCACTTGTTAATTCTGTCTATACCGCCAATTAAAGAAATTAATTATAATAACTCAACATTAACCGTTTCCGGAACTGAAAGCGGATTCTCCAATACTTCCTATAATAGTCCATTAAATGCTGGATTTACTTCTGCCTCCCAAAATCATACGTTTACTGTGCCTTCAGCTAATTTTTTAGAAAAACCTCGTGGCGTTCTCGTGGCACATTTACACGAGCATAGAGGTCCCATTTTAAAAATTTGTCCTCTACCCACATTCAAAGGTCTTTTTGCCACTTGCACCAGGGAAGATGTCAGAATTTGGGATGCAGAGAAAATGGAAGGAAAAAATGTTGCCAATAGATCGAGATGTAATATTAAACTTCCTGGGGACCGTAGTATAACCAATCTGGCTTATTCTGTCGGCTCAAATGTTATCGGAGTTTCTGATGATAAAGAACTCTACGGATTCGGGTATGTTGATAACTTTTTTTGTGCATGCATTGTCTTTCGATCAATAATAATTTTGGATGAACATGTTTCTATTTTTTTTTTTTTACGTTAATGTAGGCTGGAGAATATGGTTGCCAGATGTGTGTTTTCCATGCCCCTCGGTTCGAAAAATGATGATACGGGCATGCCCGTTGCTCTCGAGTCTTGGTCTCCATATCTTTTTATTGTTGGAACAGAATTAGGAACTTTACTCGGTTATGATACTAGAATTGCTTCCAAAGAAGTATTTTGTCTACAATCCGATTTGAAATGGGGTTAGGGGAAAAGATTATATTTCTTTAATTAATTATTATCGTGGAAATCACTCTAGGTATATTTGAATAAACAATAATTATATGGATACACTAGGTTTACTGAGTGCCCTTACCTCAGATACTGATCAAAATTGGATGTGTACTGGTACATCAAAAGGCATTCTCACATGTTGGGACCTTCGTTTTGGAATTCCTGTAAAAATAATAAAGACTGAGTCACCAGTACGAAGAATGAAGACTTCACCGTTCCAAAATTGGGGTGTTTTTACATCTTCGAGGAGTCAAAATGAAGTGTCTTTATGGAATTTAGAAACAGGTGTGAAATAAATGAAAATGTACAGTACTTACACAATTTTTAGGCAATATTCTGCATGTATGAGTCTTTCAATCTTGGTATTTTTAATTGTTTTACAGGTAGCCGTGATCTGTGTCTATGGGCTTCCCCACAACCACCATTGACAAAACCCACAGAAACGCCTACTGGAAGTCATGCAAAACAACCGTATTCAATTCTTGGGATGACTTTTGTAAAATCGTACAATGCAATCATAACTGGTGGGACAGATTTGTGTGTCCGATGGTGGGATATGACATCACCATCCGATTCATATCTTCTAGTTAGTCCGGACAAAGCTGAACAGCACATCAATGGGATTCATCGAACAGGTGTATATGCTTCTCGACTTGTGGACGGTATTGAAGTGATTCATGATATTACTGGAAATAAGAATGGATCCTCGAGTGGTCAGTCTAGTCCCAATGTTAATACAAAACTTGGCCCTGACTCGGGAAATATCGGAGGTGGGGGTAGCAATAATATTGGAACGACGAACAGTTCGGGAAATGTAAATACAACGGCCATGGGAAATGCACATCATAATTCAATTTCCGACGTCACCACCGTCTCGACGCCTAATCAAAGCTTTATTTTGACCTCATCTTATGATGGTGTCATTAAAGTTTGGAAATAATAACTTGTCTATGTAGGAATGATACATGAGTAAAGTATAATATGGTATATTATTATATAGTATAGCTACAAACGTTAAAAGTATCTAAATACATGTTACATAATATTTATTAATATTACACATTTTTATATGGAATAATAAAATCAATGTATTCTCCGTTTGTGTTATCGCATGTTCTGATTTTGAAGTTTGATGTTTTTGTTTGTAATTGTGATAAAACCTCAAAATATTAACTATTATTGTTCTTTATTTTTGCGCATAGTATAATTTTACTGTAATATTCGTAATACGTACGTATATGTATAAGTTATACAATTTCTATTTTTCATTATACTGTATAAGTAATGAATAATAAAAATTGTGCATTGTCAACATAAATAGCTATTTCAAGACAAAAAAATCTGTACCTAAGTACTATATCGACATAATATTTACTCGAAATAAAAAAGAATAAACATGAAATGAGTGAAAATACTAAAATATGTAGTCTTCTTCTGCATGTTCATTATTTTGCTTGTGGATAGGAAAACGAGGAGAGAACAGACATTCTTGCTTTTCTGAAATATCGCGGACCGAGATTCTCGGTTTGTTTTAAAACTAGACCAGCTCAAAGACTATAGTGTATAGAAGAATACTAAAGGCTTTATGGAAGTTTGGAATTGACTTTTGGCCGATTTGAATTGG